>OMKZ01009289.1:61918-72898 GCA_900302535.1 Neoniphon sammara | reverse complement strand
AGATGATCTTTCCTGTCATAAAAAAAGTAATTTTCCAACATGTTAGTGTTAGCTTAACAATCTTGGCTGTTGAAAAATTAATGATCGACACTTTCCAAGGACTGGAATTTCAGTTGGTTACCAACAGCACAAATTTGAGCACCACATTGTGCCATGGCAAAGGAGTTGATGGAAGTACCATACTGAAATTGTGCATGATCAGAATCCTAATAGCAAAGTTTCTTCACTCTCTTCTTGCTGCAATGAATTATGCCAAAATGAGGTTTTGGGTGGATCAGGAAATGATTTCCTGGCAGGCTGCATTACGGCATTTTTTGCCAGGCAGGGGTGGAAGTAAAAAAGCAGTCTCAAGAGCTGCTCCTCGTTGAATACCATATGCAACAGGGAATGTGAACAAATTGATAAAGCAAAGTGAGATTTCAGCAAAGTCTTGAGTGTTTTTTGTGGTTATGTAAAGTCTTTGTAGGATCATACTGGATGTAAAAAGCACATTCATGCCAACACAAATGCACAAATAGCTCTAATTGATTTTCAGTGCACATCTCAACAGAAAAAGTACTCTGAGTGGTTGGCCTGGATTTTGTAGGGTAGTTTGTGTTTATACAAATATTCATTTTTATATACTTTCAACAATGGTTACATTTAGGGATGCACTGGATCCACATTTTTAGGATCCAGAGTTAAAGATCTAAGAACTGGATCCAGGTCCCAGATCTTGGAAATAAGGTCGTTGAAACAAGTTGTTTATTGTTATTATTATTATTAGTAGTAGTAGTAGTATTCCTGTGGGGGCAGGGGATAAAATTGCCACTTGTAAAATGAAAAACCACAATGTCAGCATGCACATTTATTGATTTATATTGCCAGGGTCATCAGAATCCTAAAGGCCTGTACCCGTGTAGCATCATTATGTGTTCTTGTGGTCCAACTCCATAGCAAACAGCTGGCCACTGGTCGCAGATAAGATCTCAATGTGTGTGTTTTTTTTTTCTTTGGCACATCCTTTTTATGTTAATGTGGATTTATGTGATATGCTTTACAGTGACTTATGGGATGGTGAGTTCCAACATGTACTACTACACCAAAGTCATGTCTCAGCTCTTCCTGGACACGCCACTGTCTACCAGGGACCCTTCCACTTTTAGAAGCCTCTCCACTATGGAGGACTTCTGGAAGGTAAAATACTTCTAACTGCGTCTCTCTTTTCTAAAGTTCTTTCATCATGTTTGTATGCCTGTCTGTGTGGCCTCTTGTGTATGTTAATTTTAAATATACTAAACTTATAGTTCACAGAGGGACCGTTTCTCACCGGCATGTACTGGGAGGTGTGGTACAACAACAAGAGCCTGCCGGAGAATCAGAGTCTCATCTACTATGAGAACCTCCTCCTTGGGGTGCCTCGCCTCCGGCAGGTCAGAGTTCGCAATGAGTCCTGCTCCGTCCATGAAGACCTGAGAGACGAGGTTCAAGACTGCTACAGCATGTACACTCCCAGCAACGAGGACACTGCCCCTTTTGGGCCCAAGAATGGAACTGCGTATGTTCACGTAATGATAATATTAGATAGCATAAGATACTTTTTTTTTTCATAAATGACCACTATAAAGAAGAAAAATTTTCTGCCCTTTCAGTGAGGTTACGAAACAGGTTTAAGGTATGAATTTCAAAAAAACATTGTAGAATTTAAAAAAAAACAGAACTGCATCATCTTTGCATGTGTTTTATATATAAAGTATCATACTACTAATGATTTGAGTCCTAAATCTTTCTTACTTGTGTCTTTCAGGTGGGTATATACAGCAGAGGGTAAGCTAAATGGGAGCAGTTATTGGGGTCAGGTGTCTAAATATGGAGGTGGAGGATACTTCCAAGACCTGTCCCGTACAAAAGAGGAGTCAGCTATCCAGCTGCAGTTTCTCAAAGACCATCTGTGGCTGGACAGAGGCACCAGAGCCGTCTTCCTCGACTTCTCTGTCTACAATAGCAACATCAACCTCTTCTGCATCGCCAGGTAATAATCATACATTTTAGCACATTTATTAACATAGAAATCACAGTCCTTTAGAGCAGTGGCTTTGAGGCTTTTAGTTGTGTGCCGAGAGCATACAGAGCCCCCAGGTTTGCATTTCAACCAAACACTAGACCAGCTGATTTCACTGAAACGCTTAACTTCATTTAGAGAGGAGGAAGTAATCAGTGAAACCATCTGCTGAAGTGTTTTGTTGGAATGAAGATCTGCCGACTCTTGAGTCATGATGGCACATAATTGAAAACCAGTGCTTCAGAGGGTAAAATAATTATTTCTCTTGCTGAATATTAGCCAGATTCTTCACTGATATGCCTGTGCTTTATTTTGATACATCACCACATTAAAAGAGCCAAGTACCAATTATGCTATTACTAATCAATACTATTTTCACTGCCATTTTATTAATACTAAGAGTAAACATACCATGATGTCTAGCCCCATGTGGTTCATATCAAGGGAGTAATGTAATAAAGTAATACTCCTGATGAAGGCAGAGTTGGATGAAATGCATTGGGCTATTTTAAATATGTTTCGCCATATAGAAGAACCTTCTTTTAAAGATATGCATTAGAACCATTTTTTTCAAAGAGCACCCAACTACAGTACATACCTTTTTGCACACCAAAAACTCTGCAGCCTTCATTTCCTTAAATATGATGATGTTTATTGCAGGTTGTTGGTGGAGTTTCCAGCCACTGGTGGAGTGGTGACCTCCTGGCAGTTTCAAACAGTGCGCCTGATACGATACGTGTCCAGCTGGGACTACTTTGTGGGGTTGTGTGAGGTGGCGTTCTGCCTCTTCATCCTCTACTATGTGGTGGAGGAGGTGCTGGAGATCCGCATCCATCGCCTGCACTACTTCAAGAGTCTGTGGAACTGTCTGGATGTTCTCATTGTTGTGGTACGTACCAAGGCTGCAGAACGTCAATGTAAAGAAGCAGGTGGATTTTTAAAATGCTACAGTCAAGCTGGTTGATTCCGATCTTTGCAGTCATTTGTCGTGGTAGGTAACTACTGTGATTTTGTTAATTTTGCCATTTCTACTTCTGTTTTTTTAGTTGAGTGTTGTTGCTATCATCATGAACATCACAAGAACAGCCATGGTTAGCAACCTTCTCAAAGGCCTGTTGGAGAACCACAGTGCTCACCCCAGCTTTGAGCCTCTGGCCAACCTCCAGGTCCAGTTCAACAATGTGGCTGCAGTCATTGTCTTCTTTTCCTGGGTCAAGGTAAGGGTCTTGCCCGTGGTTCACTACAAAAATATATTTAGAATCCAATTATATAGATGTTAAGAGTTTGTGATTTCTCCTTTCTGGTCAGCTTTTTAAGTTCATCAACTTCAATAAGACCATGAGTCAGCTGTCCAGCACTATGTCTCGCTGTGCCAAGGACCTGGTGGGATTTGCCATCATGTTCTTCATCATCTTTCTGGCCTATGCTCAGCTGGCCTACTTGGTGTTTGGAACCCAAGTCAATGATTTCAGCACTTTCCAAGCCAGCATGTAAGTGTACTCGAAGGAGAGACCCCAAATATTCAAATTTCCATTTCTTTACTTTGTTTCATCTATAAAAGAAAACCCATTCTTTTACCTCTTGTCCTCTCCCATGTAGTTTCACCCAGTTCCGCATCATTCTGGGAGACTTTGAATTCTCAGAGATAGAGGAGGCCAACCCAGTGCTTGGACCCATCTACTTCACCACCTTTGTCTTCTTCATTTTCTTCATTCTCATGGTAAGTAGTACAGTCACCCTGTGTTGTGAAGCCTGAGTTATAGTTTATTCAAGTGCATATATTCATTTTGCGTAGATATGGCATTTGTATTACACTGCTGTATTATACTCACCAAAGGGTAGAAAGGCACAGAATAACCTTTCTCATTCTTTCTGTGCAGAATATGTTCTTGGCCATCATCAATGACACATATTCTGAGGTAAAGGCAGATATGTCCCAGCAGAGGTCTGAGATGGAGATGACTGACCTCATCAAAAAGGTATTGGACTATGTGATTAAAGAATTCAGGAGATCTGATTAGATCAAACATATCATGTTTTTGAAGCTCCAGTGTAATTTAAATTCTCAGTCAATTCAAGTTGTGGGTGAAAACGTGTGAAGTATTCCTCTAATCCTTTCCCTCAGGGTTGTAACAAGGCCTTGATGAAGTTGAGACTGAAGAAGACAGCAGTAGATGACATCTCAGACAGTTTGCGCCAGGCCAGGGGCAAACTGAACTTTGATGAACTCCGCCAGGACCTTAAAGGGTGACCTGAACCTATTATTAAACTATCAGCTATTGGCTATTACAATATTGACTTTTGAGTTTGGGTTGTTGGACATTGGATTCATGCTACCTGTCCTGTGTGTGTTGGTTTTTCCTCTGCTCAGAAAGGGCCACACAGATGCAGAAATCCAGGCTATCTTTGCTAAGTATGATCATGATGGAGACCAGGAGCTGACAGAGCATGAACACCAGCAAATGAGAGATGACCTGGAGAAAGAGAGAGTGAGTGATGATGCCAACAGCTTCTTCCTTTTTTTGTCTTATAATTTTGTTGCAGGTTAATCAAGAAATTGATGGTAAAACACAGTGTACATGTTTTATACACTGTATGTGGTAGCTTGCACACAGCCACGGCGCTCTTGCAGATGCTCAGTGCGTTTCTGCCCATACGCTAGGAGGACTTGGATCTGGAGCGCAACTCGCTGACTAGACCCAGTACTGGGAGGAGCTTCCCTCGAACCCAGGACGACTCAGAGGAGGACGATGACGAGGACAGTGGCCACAGCTCTCGTCGCCGTGGCAGCAGCTCAGGGGGTGTGTCGTATGAGGAGTTTCAAGTGTAAGGAACTTTTATTGTTATAACACTGTAATGCACATGGAAATCAATCAGTGAAACAAAATTTGGCTACCAGTGTACTAATGATAGACAATGCAGTGCTGCAACAAGACATGTTGCCTTTATCATGGTCCCGCCCGTAAAGGGCGGGGCCATGATCATTTACATGCCATGGTATTCAAACACCGGTTTGCTAGCTGTATTTATGTGACCATACACCCATATTTGATTGAAAGCAACAAGTTCATATCTGGGGATCATCATTTGTGAAATGTAGGAAATCACTCATTTAAGTAGAGGTAGGTTGAGGGAAAGTGGGTTAACAAAAAACATAATTTAAAACACTTCATTGCAAAGTAACTCCTGGAATATATTTCAACATCACACATCGATATCTAACAGTGCTAGACTGTCCAAGGGGATTTTTCCTTCATTTACACAAAATTTGACAGATGCTGGTCAGTAATTTTTACATGGGTCGGTATTTTCCCTTTCTACCACTTTGTTTAATTTGTTCAGGTAAATAGTATAATTGTTGTGGCTTTAACAAAATGTACTGTATTTCTTCTTCCCAAAGCTGCTTTTGCATGCATGAAAACGCACCAAAGGTCCGTCCCATGCCAAACGATAGCCACTACAGTATGGAACCAGTAGCCCCATGGTTATGCTACAGTAATTAATCAGATCTCATTTGTGGAAAAACTTTGCTGCGCTACAAAATGTAGTTGATTTTGAATCAGTCCATTGTTTTTAATCAAAAACTGTAGAGCTAATTAAACCAAACTGCTCCCACAATTTACATTCAAATAAGACCAAATGACAATTGCTGCAAATTTTTGTTTGACAATGTCCAATTAAGAAAATTTAAAAAAATTCGAGACATTGTAGATTAAAGTATCAGGTTTCAGAACTGTATCTCAGAAATTGAATATTTGACAGCATGGTGTAATCAATTATAGTCAGTGGAAACAGTTTTTGCTTATGGAGCATTCAGTCTTAGTAAAGAAAAAAAACAAATGCTGAGTCCATGTATGTAGGTTTTGTGCATTGAAAATTTTAAACTTCTATTTTTGATAATATGTCTTCAAGGTTTTAATTATATCAGGCGGTCCCCATTAATGCCTGCATGCATTCCTAGAATAATATTACAGTTGATAAGATAGTAATATGTCTTGATATGTCTCCCCTCTCCCAGGCTGGTGCGGCGTGTGGACAGGATGGAGCACTCCATAGGCAGCATAGTGTCTAAGATCGACGCTGTAATCGTGAAGCTGGAGACCATGGAGAGGGCAAAGCTTAAACGGAGAGACGTACTGGGCAGACTGCTGGATGGAGTAATGGAGGTGAAATGCAGTAGATAAACAAACATGTAGTAATAACAACACATGAGCATTGAAAGCATGAAAAGATTTGTCTCATTTCAGTCAAATAAAGAAGACATGTAAATAACCCCTCTTTCTTAACCTTATTGTTTCTTCCCACAGGATGAGAGGATGGGCCGGGACACAGATGGCCACAGGGAACAGATGGAGAGGCTGGTGAGGGAGGAACTAGAGCGCTGGGAGTCTGATGATACTGTCTCTCAGGTCAGCCACCCACAGCCAGCCACACCTGTTGGCCCGCGCCCCCGTCCCTCCTCTTCCCTGTCCACTGACGGCCTCGATACGAGCGCAAACGGGAGTGGCCACATGTGAAGCCCTCCAGCTTTTCCAATAAAGAACATTCCATCATGGTTAAAAGATCTTTTGGAAATTTCCCTCTGTTGGTAAAGTAACTCTCAAGGAGACTCTAAAAGGGATCACATAGGGTTTGGTTTGCATATTGTTTTTCTTAGTTGTGGGACAATTTTTGCAGAACAATATGAGGCACAGACCTTATTATTTGTTTGTTTTAATCACTAGACATCCTACAGTGATGAAGTCAAGTGCACCACACCTAATACTGAAATGCACTGAAAGTGTGAGAGTGAGGTTCACCCAAAAGACATACTGTCTAAAGCTATTCTGAAGTATTACTTTCATAAGATGGTACACTTTTTCCACACAGGCAGAATGTGACACATTTAAGAAGCTACGAAGTAGAGAGTGTGTGTGTGTGTGTGTGTGTGTGTGTGTGTGTGTGTGTGAAAAAGAGGATGAAAAATAATGAAGGATTTGAAGGTTTACCCATCAAAGTATTAGGCACAATAAACTATTCTGCAAATATATTCTGTTCATTTGTATTAAAAATACACAGCATATGATTTTAGTATTGCTGAGCTGCTTTTGATCATTGTATACATCTTAGCATTTCACCAAATACCAAACAAGGCATTTATTTGAATGTTTATTTTGCTGCCTTTTCTCATTATAATATAGGTACAAGTGTGGCACATTCTGTCATATTTACTCATCTTCTGTACGTCACTTAAACTTACAAGTAAATACCTTATCAGTTTATGATATATATTGTTACTTGCAACAAACTTCAATTTGGAGTGCATCTAGTGTTCATGGGAAACCCATGCATTTATTTTTTCTGTGTAGGCCTATTGTGCCTTATATTTTGCAGTCTGATTTTTTTTATCCACATTATGCCAAATAAAGTGTTGTTATTCTAAATAGGTGGTTTTCTCTGGCATTGTTCCTTATTAATTAACACAGTGATACAATGAACAAAACTAAAATACTCTAAGCTGGTTAGATGTGTACAAAAGAGACTAAAATCCAGGTTACATGAAAATGTTTATAAAAGTTTGTTCTCAAACACTAGTATAAGAATACCTTTTTATAAAAGTTTGTTTTGTGAACAATGGAACAAGTTAACAAATATTCACTATCTAGCTGATTAAACGATACAATATATTTTACAATCAACATCACTGAGGTAATTATCAAAAATGATTCAATTCAGTGTGATCTGGCATTTTGGTAAAAGCTAGATAAATTAGTGTCTCTGCTACCCAAATGCTGGAAAATAAGGCATAGTCTCATGCTTGATTTGAACATAATACAACAAAGAGAAGTACTTACAAATAACCATAGTAAACGTAATACAAACTTGGAAGATAAAGACTCCACATGAATATCCGTACAATGCTAATTTACATTCAGGTACATTTTTACCTCTACTGAATATCAGACTATATACTGTAAGTGCAAACCATAGGCACACTCCATGGTAAAATGTCTGGCGAACAAAACAACCACTGGCCTTCATCCTTGAAGAGAAAAAATACCATAGGATCTCACATTTATGTGAACTTCTTGATGAAGCGAAGTTTCAGATAGGCGATGATGAGGAAGATGAACGCCATGACAGTCAGAGCCACATGATTCTCCCACAGCCCCCAGGTTGTGTACTCTATGCCCAGGTAGTCCAGATATTGTTCCCCTGTACACCTGAAATAAGACAATTCCCAGGTGATCCCACAATATACAATCAGTATCAGTGCTCAAGGTGAGTTTCTGTAGTTAGGTTATATTTCTCATTTTTTCTGTTTCTAGGTTTTACATTCATACTAACCAAGGTTAGCAATCGCCAGTAGCCGGTTTCAAAAACATTTTTGCAGCATCACTGTCTTTTTTAATGTCAAAATCAGGACAGGAAAAAAATTGCATGTAACATGTTGCTTGTAATATAAAATGTCAAGATTTAACACATCATATGAGGCCATGTGGACTAGACAGAAATAACCATACGTTGTGTCAAGGGAAGTGAATCACAGGGGACAGTCATGAAGAAAGCAATAGATAGATAGACAGATTGATACTTTATTGATCTTAAAGGAAATTCCGGTGTAAGTGATTAACTGAATGAGTGATTATTAAGACGCTACTACAACAAGTAAGTCTAAGTCTACTCACGTCAAGCCAGCTGTGCTCACAGTGCAGTTGGTGATGACAGGATACATGGTGGTGTTTTGGATCACAGCCTCCTCGCAGAACTTCAAACCCACAAACTCATTGATCTTCAGGGCCTGAACAGCAGAGGTGATGAATGAATGATGAGAGTGAAGGTAAAATACTGATGATAGCAATGGTGTTAAGGGTAGAAACATGGCTATAAAATTAAGAATTTACGTGGGGTGTTTTATTGTATGTCCAGTATTCATTCAAATTAAGGAAGATAGGGCTGATACATGACTTTGAAAATGGTTTGAGAAAAAAAATTATCATTTGCACTAAAGGTGATAATGTAAAATCCAATGTCAAACAATGGTCTAAGATATACTGCATTCTTATACTGCATTGTTGTGTTTAGAAAGATATTTAAAGCTGCTGTAGGTAAGTTTGAAGGAAATCTCCCCATATGTCTGAGCCACAAAATTTACATAGAAAGCAAACAGCTGGGCAGATTACTTTTCCTGAATTCACTCAAAACTCATTTCCAAACCTTAACAACAAATGTGTACTTACGAAGCCTATCTAAAGTGACTTTAGCTGTGACTTACTGCTAAGCCGTAGCGTGGAATACTGAAGTACTTCAGCCAAGCCAGCCAATCCATGATGCTGGGTACATTCACCAGGAGACCTGAGAAAATCTAAAAACATAACAAAAGTTTGCAGGCTTACTGCTTTAAAAAAAAACATGGTAGGATGTAGAGTCCAACTGATTTATAAGCTGACTGATATTATCAGTAGATATTGGCTCTTCACATATATGTTGGACAATATGCAAAAAATATGCATATAGCAATAAAAAGCAGTGTTACTATTGTCCAGCTGACTCCACTGTTCAATATACAGCACTTGAGTTGGCAGAGTAGTTAGTTAAGAAGTTAAAAAGATGACTGTTAGGGTCAGCTTCTCCTCTATGACACTGTGTATCCTTTTTGACTGCTCCTCTCACCATCATGAAGACAAAGGTGATGGTCATGAAAATGTTGGCAAGAGCCACGACACTCTGGTCAGCTGAGATGGCCATGGTCATGGCAGTGGCTGTGTAGGCCACCAGGGTCACTGTCAGCGTGAAGATGAAGAACGCAGATACTGAGGATTTGAGTCCTGGATGAATGGACACACACACACACACAAACACACACACAGTGAATAAATACTAAATACTGAGATGACCTTACACTTTACTCAATTTAGTATTCAAGGATTCAGCCATAAAGTACTCTGTCAATCAATTAGTTATATAATTCTATCATTCTATCAGTCTATTAATCCATTAGTTAATCTTACCGATCATAAAGTAGACAATGCAGCTGAAGATAATGGCTGGGATGGTGCGCAGAGTGATGATGTCAGATAGGATCTTAGACAGGAAGTAGACAGAGACTCTGTAATATCCGCTGATGTACTCATGCCTGTCAAAAAAAATCCAAACACTCTCAGGTTGTGTTTTCACATTTCAAATGGGTGTCACAACATCAGTGACTGCTACAGGTGCAGTCATTCAAACAGAAACCGTGTCTCTCTTTATCTTTAATCTGGAAATCAAATATTGATCATCAAGCATTCTTCTACTCCTTCATTTCAAATTGATGTTCCAATATCCACTTGATTGTCATAGTTATGCCTCTGTCTCCCAGCGTGTTGAGGCTTGTAGGAAAGCACAGCCTGCGTTGATGCCATCACATTACGTACACAAACAGATTCCTCTCAGTGATGAAGAGCTCAGCAGCAGACACAGTGCTGAAACACTGGTTGGTAGTGATGAAGAAGAGGGCACCCATCCTGCAACAACATTAAAGCAAAGTCTGGTCACAAATTTCTCTTGGGCCAAACAGTTATGTTTTATTGCATGTTTGATCTCAAATACCACAAATAAGGTCAGTTACAAAAACTGGCTGCTCCTCACATCCATAGTGAAGTCATGTCGAGACCAAAAAGTGAGGGCTAACACACCACAAATTTTAAGATATAAGGCCAGAGAAAGAAAACAAATGTAAACGAATGGCTGAGTAACATTTGTACAAAATAACTGGTCTTGAATCTGGACTTAAATTCTGATTCCCTTATACTGACAGAAAGCTGGCTCTAAAGGGAGAGGGTTTAATACAACATCAATACAGTCAAAGCAATACTTAACAATAGATTATAGTGTTAAAGTTGGTGTGGTGCATAATTAGTACAAACATGTATGTATTATTCAAGTCATCTATCCACACAAAACTTTCAAGTAAAAGA
>OMKZ01009289.1:14975-61875 GCA_900302535.1 Neoniphon sammara | reverse complement strand
GGACTTGGGAAGTTTAAGCTGCACACATCGGTGTCAGTCATGCTCCCTATGCATTGACCATGAATATAATGCCATTAAGTCTTTACGCTCCACTGAACCATGCATGGAATGAGAGACAGAGAGAGAGAGAGAGAGACTATTGAAATGAGTTTCACAGTCTGCGTTCTGATGTGCTTCATTGGGCTTGTGAGTACCAGGTTGTGCCAATAAAATAAGGTCGAGTATGGTAAGAAGATTAATTGCAGTGGAATTATTCAACTTATCACACTTCTCTACCAAAAACAGTCGTATACGTAAAAATCTGGAGATTTGTGCAGAAACTCAGTAGACAGGTCAATAGACCCATACTATATTTTACCAGCATAATCTTCATAATCTTAACAGCAAAATGTTGTAACGATACCTCTAGCCCAAGTAATGTGTGCATCATCAAACACATTCATAAAAATAATGATGAGAGTTTCTAAAAAATTATTAATACTGCAGTTGGCAAGCTGTTTGGGCTTCTGTAACTCATTCATAAACCCTCCTAAATCCACTGATACTTCTGATACCGCTGATATTTGCTGCAACATGACAATTTTTCCTGTGTTGTGGAAATATCTGCCATGACAGCAACATGTCATTATTTCTTTGACAAATGAAACTCTGTCACTAGTTACTGTATAATTTCTTTTTAGCAACAGAAAACTGTCTCAAACTGTCTTTTGAGATATTGTACGATTTGGATTTGGATTTGCTTTCAATTTGAGGCAGCATGATCTGCATAAATATGCTAGAATGGAAACCCAGCGAGTGGCAAAGAAACTAGAAATGTTGCAGGATATTTACAGGTGTGTATTCCAGCAGCTCTCCTACCTGTTCTGGATGCCACTCTGATCGTCTTTAACTCCGAAGAAAATGGCACCCACGATAAGGGCCAGGAAAATGTTGACTCCCACCTGCTCATGTAGAAATATGAAAGATTTGGAAGCCATTTGGAAGACACTAAGGACCATCTAGAAAGTCTTATTTCTAACATCAGTGTGTCATGGCAGTGGGGCCTAAACAATCTTAAGTGTTTGACAATATGCTGAACAACTGCTTGGAGACTTCAATTGCATGAAGGAGCTGGTTTGATCAAAGCCCCTGTCTAATACAAACTAATCTCCTTGGTCTTTATGGCAAAGGAGGGTTTAACTCTGAGGCTGTTTGGAAGCAGGAAAAAGGCAAAGGTTGGTGAGCGGAGAAAAATGAACTGAGCAGTCAGCACAATACTGCAGCATAACGCACAGAATGGAAACCACATTTTAGTAATATCATCACTGATAAGAACGGCTGTGTTTCAGGGGATCAAGGGTTACATGGACCAGCTTGCTTCTCAACCACTCTGGCCCAGAGAATCACCAGGACTTGGGGGACGACACAAAAGAGTGAGAAAAAGTGAAAGCGACGTGTTTTAATCCCAACAATTTACAGATTATGACAGGACTAAGCGGGTCCTGTGCGGTTCCCAGGGTGAAGGGATAAGCTAATAAGGTTGAGTCTTTTTCACCTCATTCCCCCCAGCCCCTCATGTGGAAGCGGGGCAGTGGAGTGATGGGTCATGACGCCATCATGTGATGGGTCCCGGACCAGGGCCAAGGGTCTTTGGCCAGATATGATATCAGTTCAGATCCTGGCCCAGAGAGGCAAGAGTGGGGTCACAACAGTCACCAAAGCCGATTATGATGCCCACGCCACCCAGAGCCCCTCTTATAGGATTAATGTGACTTATTTAGGGCCAATTAGCTGTTAATAATTCTTAAAGTGAGGAGACTTTTGACGGCATTTTGCTGCCATGGGGGTGGCTAATGAGAGCACTAAGTCTCAACCCCTCCAAACTGCTGTCCATGAGTCCTGCTCATAATGACAAGAGCACTGACACTGAGTACAAGAGTGTTTAAAGGAACAGTTCATCCAAAATATATATAAAAAAAGATGTTTTCCCACTTAACCATAAGGCAATCTATCTATCCAGTTAGTTTCTGTCTGATATAGCGAGATTTCCAATCTGCTGCTGTCTTCCCTGTCTTCTGTCACCCCAATGCAATGGAGCTGGGTTTTCGTTTGTGGAGCTAAAATTGTCAAAAATGTGCATGTAAAAAACTCAACAGCAACAGCTCTTTCCAAAAACAATGAACCACAGCCCCTGGGGGTGACGAGTTTTGTTGGGAACTTTTTCTGACGAAGAACACCAAAAAACGGCATCTATCCACCCCCAACAAGTACAAATTATAGGTGGATTCAGAAGGAAATAGTTCCCAAAGAACCCTTAGGTCGGGTTGTGTTATTGTTTTTGGAAATAGCTGTTGAGTTTTTCACACGTAAATTTTTGACGGTTTGAACTCCACAAAAAAAAAAAAAAAAAAAAAAAAAAAAAACACAAAAAAAAAAAAAAAAAAAAAAAAAAAAAAAACTCATCCAGCCAGGAGACAGGGAAGATCATAGCAAATTGGAAACCTTGCCAGACCACAAAGAAACTGGAGTCTGGGTGGGTAGATTGCACTAGCTGTAAGTGGGAATTTTTTGTTGTTGTTGTTGTTGTTTTTTGTTTTTTTTTGTATCTTCGATGAATTGTTCCTTTAAGCCTTTGACCTACAAAATAGCAAAATGAAATTTACTTAAGCAGTCATCTGCAACCATAAAGGACTACAGTGGGAACAGTACAGTGGGAAAATGGAACACTATATAGTAATCAAAAATATTGGATAGACCATTGAAATTTAATCAGCATCAGAAGTCACTCAGTATACTGTATGTACCATAATTTATGGCATTTATATGTAATTTATCTAGTCTAAATTTATCTAGTCTTTATCTACTGTAACTAACAATAAATGGCTTTATAGATATGGCTAAACATTATTGGTCATTATGGTTGTTTTAACATTGCTTATTAGTTTTATTTTGTAATCACATGATGGATGTTTTCTCACCTGGGCCACTGATGTTTGTGGGTTCAGCATGAGGTTCTGGAAGGTTCTCTTGAGCACCCATCGGAGCTGGTGGAAGAAGGAGCTGTTGTAGGTGATGGTGCGGGACTTGGGCCGGGAGATGCACTCCTTCCCCAGAGCGATGCGGTCCAGCTCAGTCCGTGTGTCCCTGCAGTAGCTGCTGTTCCTGTACTCCTCCACCAGACGCTCCTCAATGTTCTGCCTGGAGCTGCTGAGCTCCTCAAAGTCCAGCTCTAGCCACGCACACAAGAGGAAAATGAGAGATGTGGGTAAGAGAGATGTTCCTCTGTGAAGCGCACCAATAATCCTGTAAAGCACCGGATAAAGGTTATTCTCAACGGTGTAGATTTGGAAATGGAAAAACGTTGATAATACATACATCTCGTATTCAGTTTATTGAAAAATAATGAAGATCAAAGATGCAAATGCTGTTAAACAGTTTAAATTTACAAAAATGTACAAAAAAATCCTTCAGTTATGAGGGAAGAAAACAGCTTTCACTTGAAAAGAACATTATAAAATCTTCTCTATAGAATATGTGGTTTGTTTTCAGGACATGTGACTTTACCTTCAGAGCCATGGATCTTGGTCATAGTGGTGGCAGTAGAGTCTCCATTGATGACATCCAGAAAGAAATCTGCTGGGTTATTGTGGGGCTCACAGGCATATCCTGAAACATGTTTAAAAAATAGTCATGTGGGCATGCGCATCAAAATAATCCATGTTTAATATATCCATACAAATTCAGCACTATAAAGAAATATTTCTCCATTTCCTTGTCTTCCATCTGTCTCCTATTCAGCCTTACTAAAAACAACTGCACAGCCATCCACATATATGCCAAACCACCCCAAATATCAGGGCACAACATACAGTTACTGTATATGACTGGCATTTTGTGGTGATATTCAGTTTCAAGAGGATAGTCACCAATGTTGGCGAAGTAGTCCAAAGCATTTGGCGCTGGCCCATGGTACACCATTTTGCCACTAACCAGCAAGGTCAGAGTGTCAAAAAGTCTGTAGATGGAGTAGCGTGGCTGGTGGATGGACATGATAATGGTGCGTCCATGACTAGCCATTCTGAAAAGAGGAACACAGTAAAAACACATATCCATTCATTGTTAATATAATTGCCTTCCAACTGCAGAAAAAAACAGATGAAAGAGCAGGGTGACAGTGTAAGTAGGACTGGACTGGGACAGCACATGACACTATGCTAAAGGACAATAGACAAAGAGCTGAATCATATGCAGGCATTAACTTCAATGCTGTGTCTGAGAGGCAATACATAAGCAATTCCCGATGTAAAGTTTGCTGGGTGCAGTGCCATGAGTAGAAAATCATTCCAGCACTCACAGTCCTCAACATGACTCCTTTTTCTCCCACTGGTAAAAGAAAAATAGATAGGGAGGCTCTTTATTTTGTACAAACACAGGCTCAGAGCTGACACAGGAAGGTCAGGTGCTCTTCGGCCAAGGCCAATGCTGTGCAACACAAGCTCTGTCTCAAGAGACACTTTGCATTTTGAGAAACTGAAAAATTAAACAGACCTTAAGTGAAACATAGCATAGATCAAATAGTCCTAACAGGTGTGGGATATTTCCAATTCTATGATAACATTTTATGAGTTAGCAAATTATATTGACTTGCATCATTGTTGATTAAACCTATAATAGCCTAATCTGTATTCACATTTTTTATTTCAGTACCAAGTGATAGAATTTGGAAATGTCCTAAAAAGTTGCCTGCGGTGTAATATATACTGTAGGCAAGTCTAATCCAAAACACACAGTGGCCATTTTTTCTCCACAGGAAACATTGCATAGGAGAGAAGAGCAAATGCTGCAAGGGGAGCACCTCTCTTTTAGGAAACGGTTGTACTTGCATAGCTGCTCGAGAGGCACCCAGTGTGAGCTTCAGTGCACGGACAAGACTGAAGTCTGAATCCCGACCTGCACAGCTTTGAGGATAAATCCTCACTACACGTGCTTATCTCAACTTGAATACAACCTAAATGAATCTGAATATCTGAATCCGAGTGACAATGAAAAAGAAGAGTGACAGCTGAGCGTCAAGAAGACAAACATCCTGTAACCCTGTTATTACCTTTTCAGCAGCAGCAGGACAGAGTTAGCGGTGCTAGCATCCAGTCCTGTGGTCGGTTCATCCAGGAAGAGAACAGGAGGGTCAATGATCAGCTCCATACCAATGTTGGTCCTCTTCCTCTCTCCTCCAGATATGCCCCGGATCATCTGTGTGCCCACCTGGGAAAGCATCCACACAAGAACCGACACAGGAGAAGTTTTAAAAGCCACATCAGCCAAATACACGTTATTGTCCATATTTGATTTCTTGAAGCTTGAAGTGGAGAGGACAGATGAGTAATTGGACAGCGTGGAATATTTACCTTGGAGTCGGCCACCTTGGTGAGGCCCAGTTCTCGAATGAGGTGATTGACGCGAGCCTCCTTCTCCCTCTGGGGCACAGAGCTGGGCAGGCGCAGTGCTGCAGAAAAACACAGGTTCTCCCTCACTGTCAGGGTGCCCATGACCACATCATCCTAAGGGTGACCAGGAATGATGGTCAGTACATCAGTTACAGGGAGGATCATTGCTTGTGGCTTGTGTAAGAGGCACTGATCTGTTTTCTTTTTCACAAAACTGGCGGAATGCAACAAGCTACTAAACTAGCCATGCGAATGACAACAAACATATTTAGCATTTGAGTCACTTATAGTAATGCAGACACACCTGAACCACATAGCCAGAGAGGCATTTGAAGTTCGGAGGCTGTGGTGCTCCATCGATAAGCACTTCTCCAGAGAGACCTGAAGGATCTTTCCTTGCAGCTAGAACGTCCAGGAAGCTTTCAATGTCATTAGCAAAACAATGTCAATATATGTGACCATGAAACATGCAGGTGACTGTCTTGAATTTAAATCTCAGTGTGTGCCTACAAGGAAAGCTCAGTTTGTCAGTGATGGGAAACAGGTGCAGTACTTACGAAGACTTTCCACTTCCAGTGGGTCCAAGAATTGCATTCAGACCAGGTCTCATGATCCCACTGCCAGACAATTACACAATGACACTTGTAACCAGCTGACTTAAAATACATGTAGTACTGATATAGTATTCATATTAAATAACATAGTCCACTAAGATTATAGCATTTCTCAAACCCTCGGGCTATTGTGTGTGTAGGTGTAATTTTAGCTTTTCACTGCACATTTCTAGTTTTAGGGTGCCAATATAAAGATGAAGCAAGATATGAAATACAAACAGCCAACAGTGTTCACCCAATTCCTTTTATCAACTATACTCCATAATTTAAGTGGAACAAAAATGACAGAAATCCCAATGAATTGTGAATGAGAATCATGATAGAATGAAGCTGGGGACAGAAAAAACAACCTGACCATATAGTTAATTAATTTAGAGAAGATAAACAATTCCACACACTGGACGCTATTGAACACTTGGTTTCCAGCATTTTCCCTGTCCTACTGTATTTAGATTTATCTCCCACATCAATTAAAAAAGGAATTTATGAAAATCATAGATGTCATGCACATCTTTAGGTATTTTTACAAACAAGTCAATACTATTGAGTATACGCACAGAAATTAGTCAATGGCGAATGCTTTTGTTTCAGAGAGAGCGGTTACACAATAGCACCAAAAAACTCTGTGAAATAAAACAGAATTAAAAGGCTGAATAAAAGCCCTGTAGTGGATCACGTGACAGTGTTTAATTCGATTTCCTGGCAGAGTGCTCTTTAGTGTATCAGAGAGATTATATGCAAGAAACCATGCTTAATATCATATAATTAACACTAAGGCGGGAAATGGCCCAAAAACTTGTGTGAAATTGTGCATTCCTCCATGGGAAATGTCAGGTGTATTTAATACCATCAGAAGTAAACCAGTTTAATGGTCCATTCACTATTGTCCATTATGGTCTGCGTTGTGTATACCATGCTCTTATACTTTGCATTAGAAAGGCTACAATGGCTATATTGAAAGAAAATAAAGGACTATAGCCATTTTGACATGGATCCTCCCATTTTAGGGGCTCAAAGTATTTGGAAAGATTAAGATGACCAATTAAGCATTCATTATTTTTTGTCTAGACAAAAAGTCACAAATTGCAATGTGCTTCTTTTTGTCTGCAAACCATGAACATATATCACCAGACTCAAATTCTATTGTCCAGATTTTCATCCTAGCATTTAAACGTCATATTTTGTATGATAAGCAACAGTCTGAAATATTAATACTAATTTTAAAAAACTTACAATAATAACCCTAAGCCTAATAATAATACTCTTGAATTATCATGCTGTTGTAGCAGAGCTTAGATCGTTCTCCCACTGAACTCTATATGTGAATCAGCAGGGAAAACAAACAGGGAGCAATGCTGAAATATTAATAGATCTCTGTGTAAATGCAGATGTACTGTAATTAAAGATCTCAACTGTTTTGAATTAACAGTGGTGACATTTCTCTGTATGTGCCTGCATTTGTGTGCGTGTTTCAGAAAGAGAAAGAGAAGAGCAGACAGACAGAAATAAAGATACAGAAGGATGTACAACTAACTTGAGGTCCACCAGTATTTCCCTGGGAGTGGTTTTCCTTTTGCAGAAGAGCCCAGTCTTCAGCTGCACTTTGTACTGAATGTTATGGAAGCTCACAGTGGAGCCACACGGCTGCTTGGCCTGGTCCATGCTTGTGATGACCTTTGACCTGGCTGTCCCATTGGTGCCAGTATCTTCTATCATTGCGATGTTGATGTGATTGGCTCGCTCCATCATCCCTATGCAGCAAGCACCCTGCCAAGTTGAAATATGATAATGAATTGGTAAAAGTCATTCTTTAAATCATTTGTTACATGTTGAGGTGACAGTAAAACCCTCTTGTTCCATAACAGAGAACTGATATCTATCTGAATGGATTGGAGGAAACAATCACCATCATCTAGTGTTTTGATGCTACATGAGTGAAGTAGAGGTGTTGTTCATGCATTTGTTTTTATTGTACATTCTCAGGACTGTTGTAAAAATAAATAAAATAAAATAAAATAAAATAAAATAAAATACCAGTAGTCTGTGAAGGTGTGTGCAAACAGAGAAAAAGTAAAGAAACTGACGCTTTAATCTCTTTGAAACACCTATGAAAGATAAATACCAATGGCAAAACCATTGCTCATAAAGCAAGAATGAATAAACTCAAACTAGTACTTTGCAAAAAAAATAATACATCAGTCAATAATGGTCAATGACAAATTCATAGTCCTGAGATTAATACACACGTGATGAGGTGCTTCAAGAGTACTGTGAAGTGAAATCCAGACAGAATACAACTAATTAATCTATTTCAAATCTTATTTATCAATCCTATGCATAATATTACATTTGCATCTTATATCTAAATATTGCCAACATCTGAAAGAACTCAGCTTGTCCACTAAAGCTAGTGTTACATTATCAGATGAATTTTTAGATAACTCTACATAGAAATCAGTAGCACCAATTTATTTATTTATTATATTTGCTGTACTTGAAGCTTTTTGGAGTGAAGAACAAGATTGCATGTAGCTGGCAGACACATATGCCAACTTTCCACCAAATCTTCAACTTATTATTAGCAAACATTTGCATGGGAGGTCATGACCAATGGCATTTTATTATATGCCACAACAGTGATAAAACCAGGCTAAATTCTGACCTCTGGTCACCGATAATCACAACTTAAACAACAGATCCGATAGGTTTATAAATTGTTTGAATTTATAGTTCATGGAAGAGAGCATAGAGTACTTCTATTGGGTTTGGATGGGTTGGGATGATCTTTGGTTTGGGGTCATTTTTTTTCGTTCATACACACATATATACATACACAAACAGGTTTAAAAGTTAAAAATAACATTAAAACCAACCCAAAGCTTTTAGGTCATGCTATGGCTTTGTGGTTTTCTTTTCCTTGAAAACATTTAATGCAACGTACCTGCATCGCTCTCATTCTGCTTCATATTAATGTATCCTATGAATTTAGATCACCAAGGATATCAGCTTGAAACGGTATAACTCAATACCTTCAAGGTAAACGTTTACAAAGAAGCTTTAATGAACGATTAGTTTCCCCTCAGTTTCAATCAGTGGCTAACAACAGCAAGCATCATGCAAGCAGCTGGCGACGTGCAAAATCGAAAATAAATTAGAAATGGGCTTTCCGCATTCACATGTTGCTGAAATCATCGACTGCAAATGATAACGATGCAATGTTGCAATATTATGAAATGCCTTATTTTAGCCACTTACCCAACTTTGAGACTTGGAGATCGCTGCAGTCAACGTGCTGGTGCAGAGTCCTGCTGGAAGCCAGTGGGTTTATAAGCTTCAGGCACAGCGGCTGCACATCTGAGAGGGGAGAGATCAGGCATCCCAACCTGCATAACATCAGGGCATGACAGGTGCCTCACAATCTGGCCACACGCTCAAGGGTGTGTGGCAGAAAGCTGTATAGCGCTTAACTGTTTGTGTAAGACCTAACAATGGAAATTATACATGGGACCACAGACAATGTTTTTCAAACGGGGGCAGCTGGGAAGGGGCCTGAGAAGCCACGCAGAAATGAAATACGGCCAAACAAGATCCTAAAACCTATCGGTGCAGATATTATCTCAAACCATGAAGCGTCTATCTATCTATCTATCTATCTATCTATCTATCTATCTATCTATCTATCTATCTATCTATCTGTCGTGCCTTCATAAGACTGTTTACAGCCTCAGTTTGGTGGATTAATTTTTTTGTCACCGATTTACGCAAAGAACCCATAATGGCAAAGTGAATTTATGTAAGTTTACCCCAGATTAATTAAAAATGTGCAGTCATTTGCAGTGACCCTAGAGCTGAGGCATGCCCAAATTCTTTTGGAAATCCTTGAGAGGTCTCCAGAGAAAGCATAACCGATATTTTAAATGTATGTTTACCCCCTGTGAATCCTATGAGAAAATCGAGGGAAAATTGTCAGTCTTTCAAGCCATTCATTTATCTAATACTTGAAAGGTCAACAGTATCACAGTATCGCCTTCAAGACTGACCGTTTCCTTATGATGGAGCCTACAGTGCTCTTATGAAATACTTGTTTGCAGTTCAATTTTAACCTGAAATGATTTACTCTAATACTGTCAGTTTTGAATTAGAACCAAGCGAGAAACATGCAATTAAGCACCTGCAGACTAATTTGATGCAGCTTTGCAGGAGCATGGCATAATTTTATGAGACATTTGACATTAGCCTGGCTCCATTATTATGGCATACAGTATGCAAAGTGCTTTACTAGGGTTGTTGTACCAAAATATTTCAATGGTTTTATCCACACACTATCATATTCATATCAGCACATACATTTTAATTAACACACCAGGGCTTTTGATTGATAGTTTTTAATTGGAGGAGTTTTCACCGGTATATTACATGAGTCACAAGCCATTTATTTAAATACAGTGTTAACAGAGTCTGGCTGAAATAGTCACATTTAGGTCCCAGAAATAGGTCCATAGGTACAGATGGATATGGTTGCAAAGCAGCTATACAACAGTCTTAAAACTGAACATGTTATAATAAGTTTAACACATGAGAAAGCTTGTGAGGAACATGTGTAGAGTGTACATACAAACTCCTTATTATGAATCAAGGTTCTGTTCTATATGTGAATAAGGAAAAAACAGTATTTACATAAGATTTATAAATGGTGTTTGAGGAAAGCTGAAAGTCACACAACTTCAAAAGTCTCACAAATAGAACAGTATGGTTCAAAATTTAACAGCACTGACAAATATAGTGTTGCTTTTCTCTGAACTTCAACAAGCACTAAACAAACAAAAAAATCATACAGAAACTGTACAAACAATTTAACTGCTGAAGCCTTCCTTTCATTTTAAATGCAGCCTAAGCCTAGCTCAACCAAGAAAGGATTAGCTTAATTGCTCCTGTTTCAAACAGGATTTGATTGTATTTTTTCAGTCATGGAGGGTATTTAGGCAAACATTCACATGTCAGATATGGCTCTAACCTAAGCAATTACTTTCTTTTGTGTTGCATTAAATGTGCTTTCTGTCTGAGAGACACATAAGTGGTGGAAACAGAGAATTGCTGATCGTTACTGACCAAACCACATGCACCATAATATTGCGTGTATGATTCTTAAAGGAAGTTGGCTCTATAAAACACAACCACCCAGGCAAAAGCGTGGTGCATTTGATTTAGTATTACAATATGTGAGATTCGCTTCAGCCATGTAATTCAGTAAATGCTACACAGAGAAGTGTACGTTTTCCCGATATTACGAAATGTACATAAATATAATTATTTACAGAACACAAATAGGACATTTCTGTACCCAAAGCACTTTTTAGCACACTAGCAAAACCTGTCCTGTCAGTGCAGATATACCCCTGCTGCATATATAAACAATGGTCTAACTTTATATTGCGAGGAACAATGTGATTATCTGTGTCATACTCATCTATTGGATTGCTATATGTTGACATATCATTATCTAGCTAATCCACTACTTCACCAGACCACAGACATTAGGTTTCTGTAAATTTCTCCCCAGCCTTTAAGCTTGTGCGTCTGAGATGCCAACAGTAGAGCCATGTTAATGTGAACGTCTTAGGAATGGAGGTTACCAGAGGAATGAGACAACTGAAGGTCCACAAAGCTTTTTCAAAAGCTAAAATATGTATCCACTGTTAATTCTCTATAGGAATGGGGGCTCAGACATGGAAAAAAACGAGTCCTAAACTGAAAACTTTACATCAATGGCAATTTCCGCTGCAAATGAAATTTTTAATTTAGTACCAGGCTTAGTCCATGTCCATAACCAGACTCTCACATTCTAATTGATGGTGTAGCTTAGATGCTTTGTCCAAAAAAAAAAAAAGTTTGCATTACAGTTGTTTCTAAAGTCCTGACTCAGGTCCTCAGGTTTATAACATGTAAATCAAAGTGGATTTGTCAGTTATTAGAGCCAATTTAGTGCATCAATTTTGTATTTCCCTACTAGAGAGAGTGCAAATTAATTCCAATAAAATGACAAATGTGCATTTCACTGAGCTATATTTCCCTTCTCTCTCTGATCATCCTGGCCTTAACACTGAGAAATGGTCCAAACTAAAAATCTGCAGATTTAAAAACAACTGGTAAAAACCTGGTGTCCTAAGTTGCCAAAAAACGCACCTTAACATGAGCTCAGTGTACCTTGAAAATAAAAAAAAGTGCAGTATTGGGAAAGTTGATAACATACAAGTCTCAAAAGCTTAACATTGTATATAGCACAGGCTACATAATTGTTCACAGATAGCTTGCATGCCATCGTGAATACCTGTCTTGCCATTCAGAAACTTCTAGGTTATCAAGCACCTGTGATGTCATTGGCTTCCTGGTAAAATAAAACCTTAAATGAAAAGGACGTGTTTCATTTAGTGCACATAATGACTCCACTGCCCCTCATTTCACCGAGGCCATTAAATACCATGCTACTCCATAACATGTTGTATCCCTAAGGCATTACTTCTTACTTGGGCAAAATGCACTCTTCATAGTGAATCCAGATGGGCACCACTGTTCAAAGACTGTATTGCACATTAATTAGGTCCACAGACCCTTTCACCTAACATCCTGTCGACTATGCCCAGCGGCCACTGGACACAAAGTTTCGGCTGAAGGAGAAGCTAGTATCTGAACTCTTCTGCTTCCCCCAAGCACCAAAGGGCACCACGATGATTGTGCTGTTGTCTTCTGAGCCGTACTGGAGAGCCTGAGAGAGAAGAGGCCACAACGCCACAAATATCAACATGAGCAGAAAGGTGTGCTTACTGATTACTCACATTTGCTAGTGGAGCTACGTGGACAAAGAATTCTGTGTGATATATACTGTGTCTATGCCCATCTTCTGATTAGAGTCACTGCCATTTGCTTTTGCAGAGCAACATCTACAGAGCAGTAATTTGTTACTGCTGTTAACAGGATCAGTTACGACTGTTTTGGAGACAGCACATGTTCAGTATTTTTTGTCTCCTACATCATTATGAATGCTGCAAAATGTGTTACATGAAACAATGATGAATGTATTTTGCAGCCTCTAGTTTGGATTAATTATGTGATAAATTCTGTATTCATTCTGAATAATAAAATATATATTTTTTAAAACCTTCCAGAAATTATTCAATGCTGTGACAGTGCTACTTGACAGCTGCTTATGAATGGACATTAAGTAATGGTGGTTTATGTTTTAGCTATAAATAAAAATACGGAGGCACAGCAGCCATTTCATTGGTTAGAAAAGGGGAATTAAGCAGAAATGAGTTTTCTTTGCTGGCCCTGAAAAAGTTACACAAATGCTTCAAAATTTGTACTGTACAGTTAAAATTGAGACTGTATTGTATTGGTTACAATGCAGTCATACTTTAGAGCCTCACTGTAATAATGTCCAAACTGGTCAAAAGGATCCTATCAACAGTTGTCACCATCTTTTTGTCCCTGGTCCATTTCAAACCTTATTTAAAATTTAATTTCAGGTGCATGTAGGATATTACAAAGTCAAGTTAAGAGCTGAATACAAAGACAGAAACCTCAGATTCTCTTATCAAAAGCCAAATACAATCCCAACCTGGTCAGATATCCTCTGGGCAGCCTCTTTGGGGTCGTGGCACTGGTTGATGACATCGCAGATCTCCTGGCTGTTCATGATGAAGTTAATGCCATCTGTAGTCAGAGCCAGGAAGGAGTCGTGGACATGGTGCAACTGAAGAAAGAGCAATGGATATTTAGCATCATTTCCCACATTTTTAAATTAAAATCTTGTGCATTTGCAGATGATAATGATAAGATGAAATTCTGACGAGCCAATTGAGCTGAGGTTGTTGAAAAGAATAAGACGGGAAAAAAATAATGAACATGATGACCACCAACGATACTGGAGAAATACAGCAAGAATAAATAAATAAATAAACAAAAAAAAAATATTGACAGATATGCAGGGTGAAATGGATGTGCAAGTATGCATTACTAGATATTCACATTATTACAAATAGAAAAGAGTCGGAGATGAAAAATGAACTCCGGCACACTGCTTCAGCACCACATTTATTGTGATGTTTCGATCACACTGGATTAGAATTATATGAAAAAGATCCTGTGTGACTGAAACCTCACAATCAACAAGCAGCGATTATTGCAAGAAGCAGCGTGCTGGAGCTCATTTTTCATCTCTAACACAGTTGTATCTTCGATGCGCCTGCACTAACCCACTTTGGATGTGCGAGATTCACCTTTTAAATACAGAGAAGAGTCTAAAATATGCATCAGCTCATATCCAAAGATACAAAGATTAAGGTGTGTAGGTTTAACACCTCTGTTATTATGAGTCTGCCTTGCCATTATACCACCACACTATCTCTAAAATCAAAAATATTCAAGCACTAGCTCTAAAATAAACAGAGGATATAAGTGATGGACATGTGCACATAGGAAAAAAATAGAAAGAATAAAATAAAAATTATGACACACCTGGAGTTTAGAAGCTTAATTTGTCACTGTACCCTCTCTTCAATGCTATAAGCTGCCACAAAGTAATAAAGCGCTATAATTCCTGCTAAGCTGACCCCAAAATACCCAGTGGACAAGATTTACAATATTTTTCCCGAGTTGTGACAGGATCCGGTTTCAGACACCTACCGATACCCTCTTGGTCTCAGGCTCAGCGATTACCCCCATGTTCTTGAGGTCAAAGTCTCCAATGCTGCGTGTCATGGCCAGCCTGCCGTTGACGTGCGGCTGGCCCAGACTATTCCAGGTCACAAAACCTCCACTCTTCTTTATCCTTGAGGAGAGCACATGGGCAGAGGAGGTACACAAACAGTTACTCAAGCAGAGAAAAATTGAGTAATGTTTAGTATAACAACACAGAACTGTAGATGATGCAACTTTTAAATCTGCTTGGAAACTGTATATGTATATCGCATATTTGCCTGCATCAAAATGGACATTTATTATGGGTATGGGATTGAGAACTGGTGCCGAATTAAGCATCAAGTCCTGATTAACTGGAAGTGAAACACTGATAAGCTCCTGGACAAACATTACTATTATGGGTTTTTAACTAATTCACCTTAATTTGTCTATATATACTGTTTTAGTTGTAGTGCATTTATATAGTTCATTTATAATCCAGCATAATGGCCACTATCAATGATGCAGAGATCAACACTGTCTGCTTATGTTTTGTGCATTTCATTACAGCAGAAAGGTTAGTGCTTGCAAATGTGAAAACTTGACTATAAAAGATGGAACAGCCTGTCCTTGTGCAGCCAAAGTAACACAGCTTATCAAAATCAACAAGTCAAATTGTGAGGACTTTGGGAAGCAAATAAAATAGCAAAGTAGTTTTTGCCCAGCGGTAGTTTTTGAGAACCAAATGGTAAAAAAGATCCTTGCAAAACAGTAACATTGCAGTTGAACGATTAGCACCATTTTTTTTTTTACCTTTTCCTGCAACGAACAGTTAAATCTGCTCAAAAAATAACAAACAGCAGCCTCCCTTCCTTGGAGGACATTTAGGTCAGCAGATGCAGAAGGAGAGCGTCATGTATCATGATGGACACCACCCACCCTGCACAGGAACTTTTCACCCCCCTCCCCTCAGGCAGAAGGCTGTGCAGCCTCAAAGCCAGAACGACGAGGCTACAATCTCTGCTCTGTTTAATGCCTCTGTTGCTTTGTCATTTACTTCCCTTTGTTATAACATGCGTACATGACAATAATGCCAACACGAGTGTACCTCTCTTTCTCGTCCTTCCTCTCAGGAGTGTGGTCCACAGTGAGTTTGAGGGCCTTGCCCTTGCGGCAGAGCATGGCACGGCTATCGCCCACACTGGCCACCACAAGCTCTATGCCATCCCTCAGCAGTGCCACAGTGGCGGTGGACCCCGCATTCATCCCAGGCCCTATAGAGACATTTATAGGAGCATGAGAGGTGGCATGTGCGATAAAGGTGCACATAAAGGTAGTCATAGTTCACATTGTTCACATCAACAAACATGGGTCTATATCACTCTATCTCACATACACACATCCAAACATATACATAAACACAAGTTGTTTGAAGTCATACATAGGGAACTTAGCTAGAGGTTATATAAAACAATAGAAGAGACAGTCATACATGCAAGTTGAATTGTTTCAGCACAGAGTTGATGTCCAGAGCAAATTTTACAGCAGCGTGCACTCTTAGACTGGGACCAATTCTTGTTAATTACTGACAACAGCACATATCAGTGTTCAGTGTTGGCCTTGTTACTCAAAAAGTAATGCATTACCCATTTCAAAAGCAATATTACTTTACTCCCTAAGAACACTTATTTGTAACTACTGTGTATTTAAAGAGTGATGAAAAAAAAGTAACCACTTAATACATACTTAATAAGTATTATTGCTGACAATGAAATGGTTATTTGTCACACTACACTCTACCACAGGGGAAAAGTAACTTCTTATTGTACCCTTAAACTCTGTAACGCATTACCATCCAACACTCAGTATCTGGCAAAATATATTTCAGTAGCTGAAATACAACTTCACTACACATAACTACACTGAACTTAATCCACGAGTTCACAGATCTGGTAAAACAGCATTGCATACGTCAGAACGTGAATGTACTTGCTGACATTTGCAAACTTGCTTGTCTCTTTCCAAAGAGGTAAATCAGAGAGCTTTCTGTAGACTTTAAAGAACTTGCTTCTTTTTTGCCTGGTCTGCATATTAAACATAATGCATTTCACTAACTGGACCTGTCACGGATGTCATAAGCATCTACATTTCAAACGGAAGCACTGTCTCACAAGAAGCTTAGCATACACTTGGTTAGAGAGACAAAGAAAAGGAAGAGAGAGAGGAGTGAGAGAAAGATAGGGAACCTTCCAGTAGTCCAGGATATAGGACCCGCTGGACTCTCCTTCAATATCTAGCCCCTCGCCATCCACAAAGGTGCCAAGGGCCTCCAGCTCTTAGCTGGGTCAGCAGCTGCCGTAGATAACATGCACACACACACACAGGCATATTGGGACATTTCACACAGCGCGGCCTATGTATGGCCAGGTAACAGGTAGCCTAGGTTCTACATCAACAGATGTCTTAATCAGAAAAGAAGTCTGCCAAGAGAAGTCAAACTGAATTGTATAATGTCTACATGATGAGGACAAACTTCACAGACCTCATAACTTATAGGGAAAATATGTTTGTTTTGTTTGAAGGGTACTCAGCATAAGCCTAACCTTCACTCTGACACCACAGTTAAATAATATACTATGCAGTAGGAGAGAATGTTAATGTTTAGTTGCAGTATTTGAAGCAATAAAGAATTATTGTTCACTCTACTTCCCTTGTATTTACCAGTCATCAGTGGTTAAAGCTACAATAATTGAAATTGCAAAAAATGAGGACTGAAATGTAGAAGAAAGAAATGTAGAAGGCATGCATAATTTATTAGCAACTTGGGCCGAATATCAGAATCCTGAAAACTCAACCATTAAATAATGTACTTATTCCATGCATTAGTCAGTTGAGTCTAAACAGTCCTCACTTAAATTGGCCCTCAGCAATTTTGCTATTGTAGCTTTATGCAACTTTTAGTTAAATGAGAAAATTCTAACCCAAAGTGTTAGGCTCACATGTTAGAAAAACAAAGCATCAAACTCCAGGAAAAAAAAAAATCATTGAATTTATATGTGCAGTACATTTACCTACATGTGACATGAAAGAACCTACCATTTGGAGAGAAGTGCAAGTGCTTGGCCAGCGCTTTGTCTACTTCAAGGAAGGCTTTTGTTAAAACTATTTCCAGATTGTCCTCGCCCGCCAAAAGGTCCCTGAAATTGACAGCCAATGAAAAAACACATTGATCAAATATCAACCACAAAGGTATAATCTTCATTTGTTATCATCAGACATTTTTCACTGAGAAATAGATTATACTAAGCCAGTTTGTCATTCAAATAAAGTTTCTATGACAACAACAGGCACAGGTATTTCCTGCCTCTCTGGGGAGAGTGACAGCACTTCATCACTTATCTTGTCAATTCCTTCAGTTCCCTTACTTGATATATTTCTCCATGTATTTGTCACAATAGTCAGCTGCTTCTGGCCCGCCATGACCATCAAACACGGCAAAGTAGAGGATGTTGTCAGTCATCTGGGAAACCTGGAAGCGGTCCTCGTTCTCTCTACGCTGACCAATGAGCGAAGCACAGCCTACTTTGGACAGGCTGACCTTGGGAATGGGTTTGCCATAGCGGATGCTGGGTGGCAGCAGTATGGGCTCATCAATACGGTTGTCCCAGATGCCAAAAGAGTCCCAGGTGGTGGGCCGACCACTACTGTCTGGGTCAAAGCGCGTGTTACTGTGTCGAAGATCTGAAGGGCAGTAAAGCTGCCTCCGGAAGATATTGAACTGGGGGTGGTTGTCCTGCTGGAGTGGAAATGTGACCAAGGTCATCTGTACAAGACCACTGCGACCCATGCAAGGCCTACCGCACCTTGCCAGGTGGGCAAGACAGGCTGCTGACATCACCCTGACAGCAGAGCACCGGAGAGGATGGAGATGGAGACGGATCTGTTGTCCACACGCTAGGGAAAAGTAGATAAGTTAGAGTGGCAGCAGAATAATAAACACTACAAACAAAAATGCTTTCTGCATGAGCCACATAACCAGGATGGGGGAAATGCTGTAGTTGTTATCACTTAGCAGTTTCATGTTTATAGGTCTCTTCAAGTCAGTAATCATTAAGCAAATGCTTTGGTTTCGTCTTATCTGAAACCTGGCAGAAATAGGTCTGGATGATGCAAACACTCCTGGTCATGTTTACCTATCTTGTTCACAACTGAACTCAAGTTATGAGAGGAGCAGAGGGGCCAACAAGTTCATATAGCTCAAGTCTAGTCTTGCATGAAAAATCCAGTTTCTACCATTCTAAGCAGTGAGAGTATACTAACAAGAAGCAGCCTCTGTTTTAAAGGGAGAGCTCTGTGCGTTTCCTATTTTCCGCATTGTGTTTAATAGTTATTTAAACCATATTAGTGGCAAAGATACGCAATATGAGGATCAATGACTTTAAGGAATAGGATGGTAGAAGCTCTTGGCTCATAGACGTCATTTAAGCAGTATGAAGCAATGGAAATGCACTGGTCTCCCTGGGGTGGAATGAAAATAAAACTGAACTGATCTGGAAAAAAGATTAACGTTAACATAGTACATTTTTGCACAAATAAGGTGTTCCGAATGTAAACGATGCATGATTAAGTAAAATACATCTCAACAAAATCACAACAACTAAACCACCTGATATTACATGCATGATGCAACTGTCAGCCATAGCAGCCTGCGCTAGCTAACAGTTATGCTTTCATCGCAGTTTATCAAAGACTTGCTCCATTTGACTCCGATGCACAATGGACGTACCAATGTTTCATACAGAATATTACCACTACTCTAATAACACACAACGCAAATATAAAAACAATCAGGCAGCACGGCCAAGTTTCGTCAGGGTTAAACATTAGCAACACTGCAACGTTAGCTAGCGTTAACCGATTTGCTAGGTACTTAGCATTAACGTTAGTGGTGCGCAGTTTGTGTGACATCACCGAGACCATTTCCCTGGATTTTCCATTATTTTCATTAACGAATCTTACCTTGAATGCTTTATATCTCTATTAACATGCGTTGATCCTTTGATAGCATTAAGCTTAATGCTATCTTAAGCTTTGCTAAATGTAAAACCGCCGCCCTTGTCGGACCCCCAATGTTATCAAACAAGAGCTCTGATGTGAACCGCGCGAATCAGAGTGCCAGAAACATCTACGCCTCCTTTGACGCCCCGACCACACTCACATGAATGGTGACCGAATACAACTGATAGCTGTATGCGCCAATCGTTGATGGGCAGAAGAGGAATCCGGAGCCAATCAGAAAGCTATGCAATGTCTCACATGTTGGTGGCCGATACATCACGGTTGGTGAGCTAGTTACTCAATTATGTGAATTTCCTCATCACGAATGAGTCTGCCACCAAGACCTCGTTTTGTTTCATCATTTAAAGCTGCATGAATTGAGAAATTTTGACACAGTAAAAACTAATACACTTATAATGCAAATTTGCATTACCCCTAAATTAAATGTGTAAAACTTTAAATTTCAAACTTTGATCCATCTGTAAACACGACTTTCTTCCAGTCTTCAATGGTGACATTTTAGTGTTGTTGGATCCATGATATATATTTTGTCACTGATTTTTCCAAGAGAAGACTTTTTTTTTCAAAGTTAAAGCACTATTTGTAACGACAGTAACAGAGAGGACCATATTAATTGAGTGGTATGGTTGAGTAAAACCCATTAGTTTAGTATAAAGCAGTTTACGAGGCCATGCACAAGAATATAATAAGGCACTCCTCTGGCAGTTTTTCTTACCCTGTATCTCATTTTTCTGCAAATAATTATTAATGGAAATTGGTATTACTGCTCACTAATACAGGGCTTGTTGTAACAGTGTTACAACAAGCTTCAGTGTGTGCAAGCTGAACTCTTGTAAGGCTAACAGTATCATGCTAGCTAGTAACTGTATTGTCATTTAACCTGTTAGCATCCTCCGGTTTGCTGATGGATTCACTGATGTATCATCAGCACAATCTGGCCATTTGGAGAGGCTTTGGAGAGGTTTGTGACACCACAAAGTAAAAAATCACTGGCTCCCAGAAATTCTAAAATTTCTACACTCATGAAGGGTCACCAATCATCAAAAACACACTTTTGAAAAACTCCCCACAGTTTTTTAATAAGCTGCCCATCTCCCAGAGGAAGTTCAATTAAAAGACACATAGGGAACAGAAAGTGTGGGTTTCTATCTAAAATGTAACCGCTGTGTGACAATGCGCCCTATTTCATGCCATGGTCTACTCAGCAGGCAGTAGACTTCAGTGCAATACAGATGTACATATTTTATGCCATTTCTGAAACCTCAATTTATGCACCTGTCCACCTTTAAAAAACTGGTTGCATTTACTAGAAATAATGGGGAAGTATCCTTTGTAAAGGCTGGTAAACCAAGTGAGTGTTTATACAAGTCTGAGTAACACTCATGGTTAAGTCTTCTAAAATGATTTTAATCATTTGCAGAGAATGTCAAGGCCAAATGTCACACTAGGTTGTGAGCTGTGGAGATGCCAATCTTTTGTTATGATAAAGGGATCACAGTGTTTACTGTGTCAATTTCAGTGTAACTTCAGCGTGCCAAGGTTCAGTCTGCAAAGAAAATTGTTGGAAAAAACTTCAGAAATGTGAACTTGACAAACAGGTAAAGGCCAATTTCACATCCTTTTTGCAGACAACATTCCACTCAGACCTCACAAGTCTTATCATTTTACAAGTAAGATATTTTCATTAGGTTGCCAAGATGTATTAGAAATACAAAACATTTATGTTATGTCACCCTCTCCCCACTGGACATTCCATCTCTGCTCACAGTTCCTGTCTAAAAATCCCGTCTGTCTCTCTTCCTAGTTCTTGGGGTGTATCTTTTCATACCAGTTTACTCAAACATGATCATTCAGGTATAATATATGGAAACTAATACCCTGACCTTTGCACTCTACCCTATTGGTTACTTGTAAATTTTGTGATCTAACAACAACAACAACAACAACAACAACAACAACAACAACAACAACAACAACAACAACAACATGGTATGGTCCCTATTCATCCTCATCTGCATCCTCAAACATAAAACTCACACACAGCATTTATTCCTTAAGAATATGACTGGAAATGTGTAGAGAGGAGCCCTATGCACCACCAGCTACTGGGGGTATAATAGCTCCCTCCCCTTAGCCCCTGTAGGCTTATCTCTATTTTCACACTGTGAGAAAACAAAGTACGCAGCTGTACCTTTTTTCAGCTCCAGTGACAAATTCTATTTTCTCACAGTGCATATAGCTCAGAAAAATTTTCCCAGACCTTAAAGGAATTCCATGTCTGATAATCTAATAAGAGAATTATTTTTCAAAATATTCACTTGACTATTGATTGTCATCCTAGCATGTCAAAAGAGCTCTCCTGAAGATGCTGTGCCTATTTTAACTGCCTTAAAAAAATTTTTGCCTGATACATAGGATGCATTGAGAGAAATTTTGTTGCATTGTGAGTACCTTTTAATTAATAATCCCTCACATTTCACATTGCAATACAAATAGTGTAAATAAAAAGTTTATTTAATTTTTTTTATTATTTTGAATTTCAAAAATAGCCTACACATTTGAACCCTAAAGCGTGGGTTATTTATGAAATGAATATTTCTTTGATTTGTTTGTATGTCGTAATTTGATTATTTGGGAGAGTTTGATGTTTCCTCCTTCCACTTCCTCCTCATCTCCATTTGAAGGAACGTAAAGAACACAGATAAAAATGTTTTTACGGTACATTTAGTTATTATTTTGACAGCAAAGTCACGTGTTCAGTGGCGTAGGCAGCTGAATCACTTCCTTGTTATTGCTCTGTTTTATGCGCTTTATCGAAACGCCCCACTTGAATCTCGGAATGCATCTGCCCAGGTAAACATTGCTGTTATTTTTTGCTGTTATCCTTTGACAACCAGCTATACGTTACATTGCACTTGTAGTTTTCTTACAAGTTAGAGAATGGTTCAGTCGTGGATGTAAATTTCAGCAGATAGGCTGAACGTCAGCTGTAGCTTGCTAAGGTTAGCTAACGTTAACTATTAAGCGCTTCTTGTGTGGGACGTCGAGCAAAGTCTGTTGGTTCCCTGCCTAACGTTCAACTGCAAAATGTAGCCAGCTATTGTTAATGGAGGCAGTTAACATTGGCTAACTGGTATTTCACTAGTCTAACGTCTGGCTGCAGACTTTAGAGTAGCCATTTCTTTGTATTTCCTCTCTACCAGCAAGCTGCATACATGACCTTACAGAATATAACACCGTGGACTAGGTGGAGCTCACATCTAGCTAGCTAATCAATCTGGTTGTCTATTCATTACAGCTTGTGACATTGTAGTAACGTTAACCCAGTATAGCCAGTCGTATAGTTTTCCCAACGCTATCGCAACTGCGGTCCGGGGACCCCCAGTGGGTCCTTGAAGGTAATTTTTGGATGAGGGTGAGGGCGGCAAAAAAACGATTATGTCAATTTCCCTGCTATTTCCGCCTATTGTGGGTTAACAACGCGAAAGAATATAGACAAGAGAGGGACTATTTTTTCATAAATCACTGTTTGCCTCCCCACCTGCTCTGCGAAAACAAACCGCAAACATCCTCTAAGATAGGGGTCACTGAGATCAGAACTTTCTCAGAGAGGAGTCGACTCCTCTCTGAGAAAGTTCTGATGGTGGTTAAACTGCCGTTGTCTCACGTGAAAAAGTTTGGGAACTCTTGGCCTAATCAGTGTGTGACCCAGTGAGGCTGTATATTTCTGGCATGGTCATACCCCATCTCTTTGGCTAGAAGGCATCCCATGCCCTCTCCACCTCTGTGTGTCTCTTTCTCCCCCCTGATTTTTGCCACCTTCTGCTTTTCCTCTCTCTGCGCTGTTTGTCTCTGTCTGCATGTTACCCTTGGCCAACTGTCAGTGACATGCATGTTTAGAGTGGATTGGTGTTAAGGCAGGCCCGCTTGGAGCTGCTTAAGCAGGGATTACAGTGACAGGGTTTATTTAAACACCCTGCCTGTTCCTTGCTGTCACAATGCTTACATCACACTAACACAACCACACCCACTTCAAAACCCATCCTTCTTTCATTCTTAAAACAAGAGTTAGGGTTCACAAGCAGAGTGCAAATATGGGCTTGTGTTCCCTCTGACAAAAGATGACATTTCATCTTTGTTTCTGTGTTTTCTCCAGGCTGGGAATTTACACCAAGGGGAGAAAGCAGGGCTGTTCTCAAGCCTGAGCATTTCTGTCTCCCACCCTCTATCCATCACTCGTTCTCTTCAAACTGGTGCTCAACTCTATCCCTCGTCACCATGCTGTGTTGGGGAAATGCAGTGGATGGACAGTTAGGCATCGGTGAGGAGAACAGCCCTGTGTTTGAGCCAAGGAACTGTCAGGTGTTCAATGGCAGGGGACTGAAAGAAGTAGCCTGCGGAGGGCAGCACTCACTCTTCCTGCTGCATGATGGTAGTGTGTACACGTGTGGCTCCAACAGCTGTGGGCAGCTTGGCCATGGCAAACCAGGAACATCACCAGGTAAGCTTCCAGTCCAAATGTTGGAGTTGAATTTATTTCTTTAGACTTGTGCAGGTCTAGGCCAACATTCAAATCAAGAACCTGATTTAAAATCACTTTATTCACTTAATTTTGGGCATTTGTTCATAGTTAATTATCACAGATTAGATGTGATTGCACCACTCAGATTTATCAAAGTGAAGTCTGCTGAATGTACCACATGTGATCGAACACAAGTGAAACAAATGACATGGCATTTTGTTTACAAAAACTATCTGTGGTGCTAGTGCTTAAATTGATGGCCTAATATCAGTGGAGAATTTAATCTCTTTGGCAGACAATGGTTTTATGAATGATGGATTAGGTCTTCATTACAAAACTCAGGGACAATATCGTAGAACCCTATTTTTTCAAGCCTCAGACTTCTGAATCAACAGGAAGACCAAACAGACATATTTGCCAAAGACATGGTTATGTCAACATAAATCTTATTGCACAATGTTTGTATTTTATTGCATTACTTGAAAATATTTTGCCTGCAAATTTGAGTGTCCAGAGAGTGATTGTGTGCAGACATTTAATATTTTGAATCTAATTTGGGGGAAAGTTTAATACATTGCAATGCCACAACTATAACAATAACACATAAGATTTTTGCCAACCTGCCTCCAGTGGTTTTGATCAAACAAAGAGGTTCTGCTGTGCCTGGAAAGATGTATGAGAATCCAGAGTCTTATGTTCACCTGAATGACTTGTAGGCTAATCAGGTGAGAGCCAATAGATAGAAGGACTAGGAGAGTGGGGACCCTTTGATATTGTAGCTGCTAATGAGATCACTGCTGAGTCTCAGTTGGTATCATGTGGGTGGAGGTTTGTATTTGGGTGTGATTTTGTATCAGTGAGTGTCAGAATCTGAGACAACAGTGAATAAATGCAAGTATTTCTTGGCCCTAACCAAATAAATACCCTAAAGCTTTCTAGATTTTTTTACCCTCGTGAAATTTATTGAAATTGTAGTGGATTTTTTAAAACTATGCCAACAAGTTGATCTATTTTAACCTTCTTTGTGAAACCTAATACCCCATAGCTACAAGCCCCACAGGAAACTAGTGCAGCAGCTCAACTGTACACAACGATTTTGTGGTTGTCTCTCCTCCTCATAGGCTGTACCTACTTTGCTGTGGGCGCCCCATTTCTATGTGAAGCGACATCAGTATTGCATTGAAACAAGCCCAACTCTAAAGCACAACTGGAAGCATAGATTTGTGATTGATTTTCAAGTATATGTATAATAAGGCAACATGACAAAGTGCCTTCATGTAGACATACTTTAATTTTTCCAGCATCTGAATCTTAGGTGTCATTGTGTTGCCACAGTGCGAGCCTGTTTTTGTTTCTTTCTTTTTTAAAGAGAAAGTATCTGACGTGTCAGGAACATCACGGGACTTTCCAAAAGATTGTAAACTGGATAGAATGCCGGTGCCAAATACCTCACATGGGTTTGGTTCATGAGGGCTTTCGTTATGAATGCCCTCTGTTTCAGCAAATCCTGTAACTTAATCAGGTACCCGCTGGAGTTTGCAGTTTGCAGGCTAACTTAAACACTGCAGTGATTATCAAAAAGAGGGGAATAACAAGAGGTAGATGTGTTTGGAAAGGCAAAGAGTCTTTCTGTAAGGCACAGTTGTCACATATTTGGTGTCTGGACAAGGCTAATTCTTCCCAAAACAGAAAGTAGTCTTAAAATATAACCAGCAACATTAACCGGACATATGAAACTATGTGGAAGTGGAATTATATTGTCAGTACTTCTGCTGTACTCTGATAAGCCCCTCCTCCTCCCCACAGAGTTAGTAGGGGCTCTGGATACTCAGAAGATAGCGGTGGTGTCGTGCGGCCGGGCTCATTCAATGGCGGTGAATGAGCAGGGCCAGGTGTTTGCCTGGGGAGCTGGTGAAGGGGGCCAGCTGGGCCTGGGGACTGCAGAGGAGGCTGTTCGAATCCCCAGGTGACCCTTTAGTGCACCACAGAGGAAATGCAGCTTTTAGCCTGACAGGAGAGGAACACTAAAATAGAAAAACATTAAAGAGGTGCAGATGGAGACCGAGGCAGAGCAAACCAGGAGAGGCACACAAGCAGCCAAAAACAAGAAGAAGGTTAAATTTGTAGGAGTCCTGAGCACCCAAAATAACAGTGCTATGAATGCAGGCGTCTTCTTGAAATACAGTCACTGGAACAACACAGAAAGAAGGTGTGATATCACAGGATCAAACACTGAAATTACAATATAAGGAATAACCACAAAGACCCTGAAATGTAGTCATTTGTCCAGAGCAGCATAGTGATCTTGGTTCTGGATTATCTCTGACTTGTCAAAGGAGAGCTTCTGAGCTCAACATCTTTACACTGAGAATTGACGATGTCAAATCAGGATAATAAAATCTAATTGTTGGTGGAGAACTCTATATTCTGTGTATAACTTTCCGTCAATTACAGAGACAATGCAAGAGAGGTGGCAGATTTAACTTTTCTTAAAATGCACTTAACATTCAATATTGGATGCTTCTCTGGCTGAACTGAAGCCAGTCTGTATCATCGTGGTGCTATAGATCCAACCAATGAATATCTTGCTGTCTCCCCAAAATGCGCTATCAGACATTTGGGCATAATTTCTGACACAAGTCTAGGTTTTGATGACTAAGATAGAGTGGTTATCTTTTTACCAGCTGAGAAATAAGTCAACAGCTGGGTTACATATTGCCTTTGCTGAGTAAGAAAAGTTTTGTATGCTTCTGTTTCTTTATTTATCAGTAATATTCTTGCAACTTGCTTTTTGTGGCTTCAGTCAAAATTCTTGTTCTTGGTTGCAGTGTGTTTGAAAAGCAGCAGAGAAGCTTTTGGCTATATTCAAGAAAAAAGTATATCACTCTATAGCTGTAAATTGCAACTATAAGTATAGTTTAGAATTCAAATTAAGATTCTATGCTGCAGATGCTGCAGAAATTATTAATATAACTTGGGTCTATTTATATACAGTACTCTATATAACTGTATATTGTTCTGATTTTATACCGAGACACAATTTGTCTTCAGGGTGTATAGTGCCTCCTCACAACTGCCAAAGAAGTTACAGCCCTGTGTCTTGAAAAAATGTTTTGTTGACTAATAGTAGTACTACCACAGTATTTACCCAATTATATTTTTTTATTTTTCTCCTTCTTATTGCTTCAGAAAAGCAAACCTACATGAATACTAAGTTGTTTTTTTATTGTTTACAGAACCATTGGTGATGCATGACATAACATTGTTATGCTATCAGAAAACATTGTGAACTTTAATTTAAGGCACAAAGTATCATTGTGACATGGCAGAAAATAATTACAACACCACAAATTACCAGTGGGTCTTTCAGCATGAATAGTATGTAACACTATATCACTTCTGCATTACTAGTACACTGATTAAAACCAACTTCCTGTTGGTCAGGTTTTTGGTGTCTTTCCAAAGAAGAATCCTCTTGCTATAATGTCAATGTTGCTGTCACGACCAAACATATTTCTTGTTTTGCCTAGGTTGATCAAGAAGCTCTGTGAGCACCGCATCTCTCAAGTAATGTGTGGCAACCAGCACTGCATTGCACTTTCAAGAGGTGTGAACAAGCACAAACACTCCTGAACACACATAGCAGTTCAGCTGCTATGTTGGAGTAAATGGCTTCAGTGAGCAGAGTGTTATAGGGCCTGCATTTGTATTACCACATAGTAAACCAGTAGTGTCAGAATTGCTTGTTGCAGCCTGTAAAGTTTAGCAGTTGAAAGGATGAATGAATGGCTAACACTCTCTCTCACCCCTCCTTCCTCTCTCAGATGGCCAGCTGTTCACGTGGGGGCAGAACTCCAGCGGTCAGCTCGGTCTGGGGAAGGGAGAGCCCAGCACGCTGTCCCCTCAGCCCCTCAAATCTCTGTCAGGAATCCCCTTGGCACAGATAACCGCGGGGGGAGACCACAGCTTCGCACTGTCCTTGTCTGGAGCTGTATTTGGTTGGGGCAAGAACAACGCTGGGCAGCTGGGGCTCAATGATGAACAAGGTACAGTGGAAAGATGATACGCACAAGTGGCACGCTGTGGTTGACTCAAGCATCATCTGATCTGCTGAAATGACCTTGAGCAAGAGAGGGGTGACAAACTAAAATGTCTCAATCAGGGATTAGCATATTGGTGCATCAAACAAAAAAACAAAAATAAAATAATATATAAAATTTTTGAGGGCACCCTGGTGGCTCACCTGTTAGAGCACGTACCATGTAACAACAAGGCTAGTCATCGTCACAGCAGCCAAGGTTTGATTCTGACCTGGGCTCTTTGCTGCATGTCATCCCCTCTCTCCACCCCTGTCCAATAAAGCAGAACAGCAAAAAAATCGTTTTTAAAAATGCATATAATTTTCACTTGGAACTCCCTTTCAGAAGTATTGAAAGTGGTCCAGTCTGATGTGTGTACAGGTTTAAAATATTGTTTTTGTCATTTTTTCGGCATACATTTTTAAATAGGTGTATGGTATGAGCTAATACCCCTAAAAAGTTATTTTTTAAAATATAGACATTGAATACTGCAGGTTGTCATTGCTTAAGACCAGTCCTTGTAGTTATTTGGCATGGAAATTATATTACCAATAAAGTAATTCCATTTATTTATTGATTTTGCCTCTGCGGCTTATACTTGAAACTGTTTTGGGGTCATAGGTTGACTTTAAACAAAAGAAATCCCCGGTAAGGTGATTTTAGCTGGATAGAAATAAACTCAACTCTATCATCTGACATTTTAAGTAAATGATGTATCCAGGCCATATAATCCTTTATTAGTTGTTAAAGCCAATTTCCCTGAACATTTTGTTGAGTGGTATGTTAAATTCGAATGCACAAGGTAAAAATTTATATTGGTATTTAATCTGCTCCCCAACCCCTTCCTTGTTTGTGTTCCCTTCCTCAGATCGTGCTGTCCCTTGCCACATCAAGTTTTTGAGATCCCAAAAAGTTGTTTACATCAGCTGTGGGGACGAACATACCGCTGCCCTCACAAAGGTATAAATGTAACTGGTTGCATGTGAACACCTCACTCAGGATGACTTTCATCACAAAAATAGAATTGCTGTCATACCAGCTGATATGTTGTTTGCTTTGTTTGGGTTCTTGAGCATGAAAGATGTCTCTCAGTTTGACTAACTGCAAAGCTACACTAAGAATTTCTGTGTCAAATACTAGAAAAAAAGTATTGTCTGTACATCCATAATCTGTTCTGTCTGACAGGATGGCGGCTTGTTTACATTTGGTGATGGCTCACAGGGTCAGCTGGGTCATGACTCCACCAACAATGAGCCTTTACCCAGACGAGTGCTGGAGCTCATGGGCAGCGAAGTGTCCCAAATCGCCTGTGGCAGGTACTGGTTGTCACAAACCCATGAAGTCTATGTGTGTCCCTCTAACCCCCTAAATCTTGCTTGCTCTCTCCCTCTCTCTCTCTTTGTCAGACACCACACCTTGGCGTTTGTGCCTTCTTCTGGTGTGGTGTACGCCTTCGGATGTAACAGCCATGGTCAGCTGGGCACAGGCATGCGGGGGAGCGCCAGAAGCCCATCTCCTGTCAAGAGCAGCCTCTTCACGGGAAATTCTCATCAAACAGGTGACCGAATGGCTCACTGCTGACTCTTCCCTCTTTCTTTTGGGGCTGAATGGCAAGTTGTAATCACTTGAACGTTGTAAAAATGTGTAAATGTTATGTATAAATAAATAATTTTAATTTTTTTTTTTTTTTTTTTACATTTTATGTAGGCAACAGTATTTCTAGAAATAGGTGTGAACTAGATACACTACAATTGCACCTTCTGTTCAACTCAAATGTTTTTAAATGCATCTCTTTTGACCTTTGTATGAATTTCTTTGAACAGTCTTTACCAAGTCTAAATTTATACAGAATGAAATTGCATAGAGAAGGAGAATGAGTGCAGGGAGTACCGCAAGGAGCAGGGCCGTATCTTTTTTTTAAGTACGTTGAGAGATCTTCAGTGTTTCATGTATCTGTTAGACAGCACCAAAAGGATTGGGAACCATAAACAAGTATGTAAAGTGGTTTATGATCCTTGACTTGCTGTAATTTGTATTTATTGTCAGCAAACATTCATTTGGCATGCTTCATTTCAATCATTTCACTACAAGAAACTACTATGAATTGTTTGATACTGTTACATGTTAATTCCCATTACAGACATTCAACATGCATGGATAATGTCATGCATTCTTTCCTTTTTTTAAACAGACACATGAAACACTGACAGAGCTCTCTCCATATCCTCAAGCATATTTTTTAGAGGTCTTAGTTTTGTTTGAGATAGAAGACAATAATTCCAGGTGTTACCATCAAGTCCATATGTTTAACTGATGATGTTTTAGGCACTAAATCAACAGTTCTGTTTCGTTATGAGGGTAAGAATCAAAAACAGGTGTATGTTATTGGATGTTTTGTTTTGATGTGTTGTACTTTAATTTGACTCAGTAATCAGATAGATTTGATAGCTGCCCCTTTCCCCCTCCATTTCTACTCTGCCCATTGCCTTGCAGTTTTCAAACTAGTGGGTTAGGATGAGAGGAACTGAAACCAGGGCTGCTGTCATCCTTTGAAGGAAAGTTACAGTCCTGTTCTGAATACTGTCTCACGCCATCTAGTGGGTCATAGGAGAACCCAAGCTTTAGATTTGAGAAAGAATGTAAACAAACGTCTATCGTGTTTATCAAAATAGAATTTCACCAAGATAAGATTTTGAGATTTTGTTAATCTCTTCCCTCCTTATAGCAGTCATCCTTCCTATCCACGTACCAGCAGTGAACTCTGTCTAGCAAATGCTAGCTAACTTTTCCACTTTGTTCTGTCTTTCTTTGTCAGTACCACAACATTATGTGACCAAAATCAACTGCGGAGGAGACCATAGTTTCATTTTGTACTCCGATCACCAGGTATGTGACCTAACAACTGTTGCTTCTTCTTACTTTCTTAAAGTGTTTAGCAGTCCACCCTCCTAAATTATTATTATTATTATTATTTGCTTCATTTGATGCCAAATCTGTCTTTAGTGTTTGGACATCTGTAGTCTCTGTCCAGCAGGTCTTCTTTGGCTCCTGTAGATTATTATTCTCCAGTGTGGCTGCTTTCATTTGAAACAGTTTCAGTGTTTTACCACAGGGTGGCAGCAATGCCTTACCTTTTGCTTGGTCTTGCATAGGTACAAATTGAGCAAACGTCTGGTGCGGATATCCTGCAGATAACCAGGAATGTGCACTGATAAAGACATCACACACACACTCTCTGTCTCTACAATGTAATATTTAGACCTCAGCCTTGGCCTATTTATTTTATCTACACAGAGGAAAGGGACACAACCCACTGTACTGTGCCACACACAGTGGATGCACCAACGCAAACATTCTTCGAAATCCTATCTTGACTCGCTGTACTTCCCTCTCTCTAGAGTTTTGTCCCACCAGACGACTTCAGAGTGATTAACATCAATAAAGGCATCTCCCAAATCAATTATGAAAGTTTAAATTCATGGAGGATGAAACTGATAGACAACACAGATTCTAGTGTCACGAAGTAAGTCAACTATAAAGAATTATTCTTGATTAGATCCTGTATTTTTGGAATTTTCACATTCTTGTAGAAGTTTAGGATTAATAGTAGTATTTGGATATAATGCATGACAGATTTATTTAAAAAAAAAATTCATCTTTTAGTGATCTCTATACGTGCTGCTCAGTTAACACTTTGCATGGTTGTACTCTATTTGCAGTGACATCATTCTTCTCCTGTCCTCCACGGCTTGTTGGAATGCCAGCTTCTTGGACCAAAGGTGCTCAAACATTTACCTGTACCTCAACATATAAAATTTATTGCACAAATAGTATAACCAAGCTTTGCTCACATTACAGCATGTTAAATGCAGCTATAGTGAAGGTTTAAAGGGTAGGATAAACCAACATAAAGAAAAAAAAATTGGCCATTATAATAGCAAATAGTTGCAGGATACAGGAAGGAAAAAAATTAATTTGAATAAGAACTGGGAGGTATTAAATACAGTATAATGCAACAGTTACACAACCAAAACATAGTGTGTAGAAAAAAAATAATGAAAAGTTTGAAAATATATGAAGAGTATCATGTAGGGTGTGCAAAATAACAGTAATAATAAGACAAAGAAAAATGTTGAATACATGAGTGAAAATTGAGTGAAAAATATAAAGAAATATGCAGTAAGGGACCACTGGGAAATGATAAGAATATGGAAGGAAAAAAATCAAATATCCTATGCCAGCCAGTGTGGATGATCAAGAGTTCTTGGTGTCCATGTTTTTAAGGATATGGTTTTCAGTAATGTGCTGTTTAGGCCCGAAAGCATGCAGGTTTCCATTTTAGCCAGTCACTACACCAGCTGATTTTACTGATTTGCACATTGAACCAGAAAAGGGCTATTCATCAGCGGAAACATCTGATGTAATATGTGGCTAGAATGAAAATTGAGTACTCTTGGACCTTGATGGAACATTATTAAAAACCATGGATGTAGACCTTGATAAGGATAAATGTAAAGGTTTTTTTTTTCTTGAAGCTAAGGACAAGTTAAGCTCAGTTAGAGTTTAAACATGTAAACTTAAGTTTCATCCTAGAGCTGTTGGTTTGCTGTTCAGATATGCAGGCCAAAAGAAAAGAGGGCAAAGGTAGCCTGCTTATTATGTAACTGAAAGCCATGTTGTTGAATGCTCTTATTTAGGCGTGACTCTTAGGAAAGGGCTCACCAGGGACATTATGGGGTCCACTTAATTTACTTACACTAACACTCACAGTTTGTTATGTTATCAAACAAAACATGCTGATCATCAGGGCTGGGAAAGATGCTATCTCAGTGGTCACTGGGATCCAAGAGGCTTTAGATCACACTGAGCGTACGTGCAGGTGTGATGGCTGATTAGTGCACACTCATCCCCAGATGCGTATCGTGTCATGGGAATGAGCCTCAGAGTCCATCATAGTGGAACACTATCCTCTGGAGAGCACCATTAAGTACTTTATGTTCTACCATTTGCTGCAACACTAGCTTAGCATCCACAAGGATTTAGCAGTTATATAAACCACTGGCATGGTTGCTCTGAAAACCAGCGCTACGTGTGAATGAGGGAGAGGGCGGGAGCGATGAGCGCCAGAGAGCCAGCTTTGGGATGTGCTGTTGTTGCTTATGGCTTGCACTACACAGCAAATGGGAGGGACAGCCCTCATTTTCATTGACATGGTATCACAGCTCAAAGAATAGCTCATAGTTTCCAAACAACTAAAGCTCACAGAGTTCCCAAAATTAAGTGGGTCCACTGGACAACAATGCATAACAATTACTCATAGTTCACTTGGATGTAGTGCAAACACTGCAGCTGTACTCGCTGTCTCCATCAGCGCTGTGCTGTTTAATGTTTAGCCAACAGCCTCCTCTAGATCAGATCTAGTGGAGCTGTATTATGGCTAAATAAAACTCATTCTATCAATATCTGAGGGCTTACACTGTAAATAGATGCCATCCCTTGGGCTGAGGGTTTTGTTGGTTTTTGTGGTGGTTATGATGTGGGTGAGTTGTAGTGTGGGACTCACTATCCCCGGCTCCCAGACTCACACGATAACGGAAGAGATCTGCTTAGGGATTGGCTTAAATACCTTGAGGTTGTTTCTACACCTAACAACTGATGCTCGTCTGATGTGTGTGTGTGTGTGTGTGTGTGTGTGTGTGTGTGAGTGTGCTGGTGAGTGTGAGAATGTCCATATTTACCCCTTGGTGAACTCAGCTCACAGCTGACCTGCCACATGACAGGTTAGAGTAAACGCCCGTCTAATCCAGCGCAGCATGTGCCTTTACATTAAGGCACAAAGCCTCTAAGTCTGAGCATCTGAGCACTGATCTATTTATATCCTATTAGTGATCACAGCAACATCACACACAGTCTCTTAAAAGTCCTGGCAACCGTTGTCTCTTTTTCTCAGTGATGACGGCCACTTCAAAACCAACCCAAAGATCCCAGGCATCGATCTCAACTCTGTCAGAGTGCTGTTTGAGACACTCAGCAAACCAGCCTTTTCTGGACTTCTGGAGCAGGTAATGATCAATAATGTATCAATAAATTGATGTCTCTAAGGCAACAAAGCTGTCTTTTCTTTGTTACCATGCATGAACAGCAAAGCCCTATTTCTCCATTCTCTAAGCACTCCAAGACTTTTCAGTAGGTTCTGTTGTCTCATCAGGTAAAATGACACAAATATTTATACAGTTATATTTCCACATTCTGTCCAAGGAATTTGGAAGAGGTTGTCACAAAGGGCCCAAAATGCACTTATTATTTCAGTTTGAAACGAAATCAGTTTTAAATACCATCCACCAGTCCCTCAACACAAATCCACTGGTGTCTTTGGCGTCACTGGAGCATAATCAGTACCACAGAGAGTGTTTTGTTTTTGTCATAAGCCAGTGTTTCCAAATACTGAAAAGCTTGTGTCTTGATTTCTGTTTAAGGCAGCAGAGACCATAACATAAAGGTTTTGTTATGACTCACATGCGGTATTTGCATGCAACTTAAAATTATCGCTTGGTCTGGGTTTGGAAGTCATATTTTACCTTGAACTGGTTAAAGGAGAAACATCGGGATGTTCTGTGTGTATAACATTGGTAACCCAACATTTTTTTATACCCATGCTTTGAAAACATTCTGTCAAATCATTTTTGCCACAGACCCCTGGCACAAGATGCGGGACTGACTCATAAGTCCTAACATTAGCTCACTAATGTCGTGTTTGGGATGGGTGCACCTTAACCCAACATGATTTATTGTACCCTGTACAGACCAGGCTACATTCCACATCCCTAAAGGCCTCTCCCAAAATTTAGTGGCTGATGTTTTTCTCCTGCTGCCCAGTAAATCTAGGCTGTATTGGGTTTGAAAAATTTCTTACAGATTTTTCTGGCTCTTATTAATATTTTTAGGAAAATTGTGTTTCTTTGAGCTGTGTCACTAAACCAAGAAAGAGAAAAATTGTCACTCTGACCTCCATTCAATTCCTCTTTTTATCCCTCCCAGGCCACAAAGAGTTTTGAGAGCCTGTTGATCCCCCAGCTGCCATGTTCCCCTCCTGATGTTGAGGCCATGAGGATATACCTCATCTTGTCTGAGTGTCCCGCCCTGCAGGACTCCAAGAACTACATCAGCCTCACTATCCCCTTGGCCATGGCTATCCTCCGGCTAGACACCAACCCCAGCAAAGTACTGGGTACGGTACTGGCACACACACTCTGGGAATTTTTTGTACCTATTTATTTGAAATCAGGTGTGATAGCTTGCATTGCATTAGACAAAAATACTCACATCATGCTTTAAAATATTCTTCCAGCAAAGCTTGGGCAGCAACAGAATAATTGTAACATCATTACATAGTCTAAATGCAAAAAATGTAAATATATTCTGTTAGTTTTGTTTAGAAAATAATGTATTTTGATTTAGACACTTCTCAGTTAGTCTAAGGAAAGGTCTCCACTGGTTTCCACCTCAAAATGTTCTTTGAAAGTGTTAAAGGAAAATTCCACCATCAGAAGATCTTAAAATGTCATGTACCATCAGTCTGTGATGTTTAACACATTCCAGGAGTTATTTTGTGATCAAGACTTGTAATTTACTTTTCTGTTATGCCTCCTTTAGTTAGTAATTTCCCACATCTCCCAGAATGATGTTTGACTTCTTCCAGAGAAAAGATGTGGTTTTAGATAAGCGAAATAAAATCTGTTATCAAACTCGATTGTAGCCTCTCTGGAAAGATTTCTGCATCATGTCAAGTCATGTTGCATTGTGTCATGCTGTACTTTTAGCCATGGGAGAAAAGAAACATTCAACACCATTCAACTATAAGATTAATCCAGCAAGTTTTTAGCTATCTTTAAAGCAGCAAATCGATTTGGGATGAATTTTTTTCTTTGATGCATAATCAGTCAGTGGTTATTTACCAGACAAGTGCAGGCAAGAAACTGGCTACATTTCTCCTCTGTCCATGTACAGAAACACATCTCAATGCATGCATGCAAACATGTTATGTCTGTATACAAATGAATAGTTGTAACGATGTGGATTAATGTAGAAAAAATCTTGCAGCCAGTCAATATTATTAACATTTGTTTAAGTAGCTGTATTGTATACATAGTTGGATAGAGTAGTATGACGCATCTTTTGCTTGGGAATTATAATTTTCCTGGTTCTCTGTCTTTGCAGATAACTGGTGGTGTTTGGTGGACGGCAGTGTGTTCTCCAGATTGGTAGACATGTACAAGAGCATTGTTGTGTTTCTGCTAACGGGAGGCAAGACCCTGCTCATACCAGTGTTCCATGACAGCTACATTAGCGCCACGCTAAAGCTACTGGAGAAACTCCACAAGGTATCAAGCAATGTTTCATACTGTTCCCATAAACTTGTCTGCTGTCAGTTCTGCATTGTTCCTCAACACAGTATGAGGAAATGTGTTTTTCCTGGCAACATGGTATTTGTTAAGGTAATCCATAGCCTGTTTTGTCCCGTGTCAGTTCCTGGAGTTGAGGTTGCTGTTTGTCCCACGTTCACAGGTTAACCTAAAGGCCCAGCATGTGGAGTACAACCACTTTTATATCTCTGACATCACCAGCCTGGTGGACATCCAGGAAGACTACCTCAAGTGGTTTCTGAGTAAAGCTGAGATTGTGAGCACTGAAATTCTCTTACTAGTGTACATTTTTTTATGTTTCTCTCCCTTTGCCTGGCACCCTCTGATTTTGCACACACATGAACTGTTTTGCTCTTTGCCCTGGTCAGTCCGAGCCTCTGCAGAGCTCAAGTGTGGAATTTTATTCTGGTCTGCTTGTGTGTGATGGGTGTGTAGCTGTTTGTCAGGCCTTTCTGTCCAATGGGTCTCTAAGTTCATAGATGACTTCTTGGACATAAGAGGGAAATCATTTTTATTTCTACTGCACTGGGACAGTTGAATCTCACACTTTGCTCAGTATTTTTCTAAGAAGAGATCATAGTCCTTTTTGTGTTGCCTATCCTTTACCCCTGACCTTCGCAGCACTGGCCAAATTCTCAGTCAACTGGGAGACTTAGACTAACATGCCACAACTCACAGGTGTCAATCTTAATACAGTGCTGCACATTTTCCATCTGCAGGTCATGTCAAATGCCAGAGTTCATATGTTGTTTTTTTTGTTGTTGTTTGTTTTTTTCTTTCCTTGTTTAATTTTTTATTTTTTCCCCCTCAGAAAATGCGACCACCACATACTCAGGTATTGATCTTCACGACTTCACTCTTCATCAAAAATCATAATATAATGTTGTAAGAGTAGTAGATATATTCAGAGCCATCTGTTATCTTCCCTGCAGAGTTCAGTGACCCTATGTGCCTACCCGTTCATACTGAACGCTCAAGCCAAGACTACCATGCTGCAAACAGATGCTGAACTGCAGATGCAGGTATCTCATGCTCATGTAAAAACAGCTCATGGTTTCATGTGATGAGATTAAAAAAACAAAAAACAAAATTGTGTGGGTCTTTTTTTATTTTACTGGTTAATAATTGGGACCACTGAGAAATCGGATTGATTTTAATTATGCTTCATGAATTTAAACATTTGCTTTATTGTCATTGTCATATTTCTTTTATTTGAATAAACACCTTACATCCTTTTTTTCCCTCCCTTTACCTGCGACCGTTACCAAGATGGCAGTAAGCGGTGCAAACCTACACAATGTCTTTATGCTGCTCACACTGGAACCCCTCCTGGCTAGAAACCCTTTCCTGGTGCTCCACGTGCGCAGGGACCACTTAGTAAGTGACGCACTACGTGAGCTCACCATTTACTCTGATGTGGACCTCAAGAAACCACTGAAGGTGAGAGCCAGACCAAAGCCTTTTCTCTCCAGAAAGGACACCAGGGTTTACTACAGAGTTTTTTGTTGTCGCTTTCTTAATCTACTTGTTCTTCCATCCTTCTGACTCTCCCTGCAGGTCATCTTTGATGGGGAGGAGGCAGTAGATGCAGGTGGGGTGACTAAAGAGTTCTTCCTCCTGCTGCTGAAGGAGCTGATGGATCCTGTGTATGGGATGTTCACTCATTACACCGAGTCCAACCTCCTCTGGTTTTCAGACAAAGTAAGTTGCACTGCAATGCTGCTGCCACGTACTCATGAAATGAAAATATTCTAGAGGTATGTTCTCGTACTTCTTAAACCTTTATTTAACAGGTTAATGAAAAATAAAAATAATAATAAAATAAAAGGAAACACATTATCTTCACGAGTCCTGCTCCAATTAAGTTATACAACAGTTAACCTTCTTCAACTCTGCCGGTCCCATCGGTGGTTTCATCATTGCTGCGCAGACGAGCTTTGTTTAAAGCCACAGAACTTTTAAACTCAAGCAGAGATCTCAAGGTTTCCAGATTTATCAGATACGTCTTGCTGAATTACAGGGAAATGTGTATGAATTGATGCACAAGACTTCTAGATGTTTTCTTTTTGATGTAATGTGCAGCCATAAAACAACGGCATCTTTGGTTTGAATATTTCACTCAATATAAGTGTGATGTAGCTTCAATGACATGTTGTAACCAGCAGGTACAGAATATGTGAGAGGGGTCTGTCTGCAGCCTGCAATAATAGTACAAGACACGCCCCCTCTCATCACTTCAAGTTCAAGTTCAAGTTCAAGTTTATTTAGAGCCCAAAATCACTTGACCTCAATGGGGTTGGCGTTTCTTTAAGGGCTTAAAATTATATGAAGAGTAGTGTCAAGAACATATAAGAATATGAGCATGTCTTTGTTGTGGCTGGAGATGATTATTTTTGCAAAAGCCAAAGTAAGTTTTGTCTGCTGAACTCCTCCTACACCTGTTGTGGATGGCAGGCAGTGAGCCCCACTGTATCTGTCAGAGGACATTTGTGTTTGTCAAGGTAATGATATGCACAGTGAGAGATAATGCACCTGCAAGGTTTTTACAAAGCTCAAAATGGATAGATTACATCAATATGTTAACTCATAACTCATTTTAGTGTACAGTTTTTTTGTGTTTGGTAGTAATTAATTGATAATGAATATCCAAAATGTGTGCAACAGTTCTCTGGTTAGGGCTGTCATTTGACCCAGCACACTGTATTCCAGGAAGAACTGCTGTTTCTGGGATTATTCATAGCAAGATGTCACTGGGGACATTCAGGTTTACAAAACAGTTGCCTCTATTGCAGGAAGTGTCCCTGAACATTGGGACATTGAGAATTATTTGAGACAAATGATAGCAAATCAACGATAAAATAGAATTATCATAAGCCTTTTTTTATGAGACACTTTTGTCTGTTAAGGCAAAAAAAAACTGCACACGTACTAACAACAGAGTTTTAACATAACAACAGAGTTGCACATATTGAATGGAATAATTTCCCATATATTTTCAGGATTGTACTCACTATACCTGGGGCCTCATGTGTAAACATTGCGTTTGCACAAAAAGGTTGTGTACTCCAGTTTCCACACACACTTTGGCATGTATAAAAAGTTGACTTGATGTGAAAACGTGCCGTCCCGCCTGCAAACTTTCCACTATGTGTACGCATAGTTCTGTTTTTTCTGTTGTTGTTAGTGATTATAATGTACACTTATGTTGTAAAAAAAAAATGCACCGTGAACAGGTTGTCATAAATATTTGGTGATTGGCAGTAACTTGATAACTATGAGAGACCCTGAGCTGAGATTGACTTTCAACCAACATGTCCAATTCACAGTCAGTAAAGTGTTTCTCTCTGAAAGTTTTTTGAGCTGCTGTCACCATCATTCTTTGACAAGAAAGAAAAATCAGGGGCGATTTACAATAATTTGTATATTTTAAACAAGTGTTTCTCAGGCACAGACTAGGTGGGGTGAGTGGCTCTTGCATGTGTGCTGATTTTCAAGTTGATTGGGATGTATAAATGACACACGGTTTTATACATCTGAAAATTTTTGCGCAATACGCCCTTTGCAAGGTTCATGTGCACGCCATCTTTTAGTGTGAAATCTAAGCAGAGTTTTATACATGAGTCCCCTGGTCAGTTTTGAGGCCTGAGCTTAGATTAAAATATCTGATGAAGAGCTTTAATTATCCTGCCGCTGGCCTTGGTTGAAGAGCAAGTGTAACTAAAAAATAGTACATTAATTACCATGAGGCTGTGGTAGGCTATGAATAGCAATGCATGTTAAATACTTTGCCTTCCTTGAATCAAAAATGGCATGAATTTATCTGCCTTTTTTTTTTTTTTTAAATCATGTTTTTAAGGTTTTTGGATGTGATCAGTTACGTGCAGCCAGACTCCAGCATGACACTTAGGAATCTGTTAGATGAAGGAGGAGACGAGTGAATCTCATCATAGAGAAAGGGAAATCGATCAAGAGCATCTAATCACTGTCCAGCCCTCAATATCATTAGCTTAATTCTTAAGTATTTTCCTCTGAGATAATATTGAAGATGATTTTAAAATAATTGTCCTGTGTACATATCCAGTGTTTTGTAGAGCACAACTGGTTCAACCTGATTGGGATCATCTGTGGGCTGGCTATCTATAACTCAACGGTGGTGGATCTCCATTTCCCACTGGTTCTCTATAAGAAGCTGCTAAATGTAGCACCCACATTGGAGGACCTAAAGGAGCTCTCACCCACCGAGGGCAGGTAATACATATTTGAATGTGTTCTGTAGGAGAAAGGATGCAAGAGTTTGTGATGTCAGGTCATTTTGCTTATGAGGCACAATGACCCAGTCCTGCTCCTGCTGTTGGGACTCACACAAAAGGTTACTGTATCTGTAGACATTGCACCTCCTGCAAGCAATGAGTTTGGATTCCCCTGTAATTGGGTCCATTTTGCATAGTAGCCCTCGTGGTGTACAGATAACAGGAACTCTTATGTAGCTATTATCCTTTCAAAAGCAAGCCTCAAGAGAAATGTCCCCTGCCCTTGTCAATTTGTGAGTATAATCAAAAAAATATATTTCCCTTTATGTAGGGCAACTGAACAGCAGTCCCAGATCTTGTTGAGAGCAAATACACATGAATTTGCACTGCAGGTGTGTCCAAGAGTGACGTTATACTTGGCATCAGGGCTAAACTGTGTGTCACTCGCTTACATAACCGGCATTTTTTTATGTAACACAGAAATTGACTGCCAGAGGGAAACATCTCTTCATTGAATTTGGAGCAGGAAGGGTTAGCATTTAGCTTAGCGTCTAATTGTCTCCAGATGGCCGGAGGGAAGTGCTCAAGCTATTGATTTTGAGATTACTTCCATGAAGGCTACAACTGTGCACGGCCACAGCCTGTAGAACGATGCTACTAGAAACATTCTCCAAGGAGATGAACCATGAAATTGTATTTTCATTTTGACTGTCTTAAAAGAGCTCTCAGATTTTTATGACTTTCATCAGATGATTGCGCTGTAAAATTATGCAGCCCTAACTGTGAAAAATTATGGATTATAGATGAATTCATTTTTGTCCCCTCAGTGTTCTTGTAAAAAATAAATAAATAAATAAATAAGAAGAAAAAAAATGGCCAATTACTTTCATCTCTCAGTTGGACTGTGATGCCCCCATTGAAGCCCACCAGCCTACTCCAAAGTATTTACAGTACAATAATTGCAAATTTCAAGACCGTACACATGTTCCATCCCATTCCACTCATTTGCTGTTTCTGTGGCATCCCACTTATGCTCTACACAAGTTTCTTAAAAACCACCCACTATTCCCAGCCTTGCTTCCCATGCTTCCTGTGTTTGGGTGGTAAATATCTAACATGTGCTTTGCAGCCAAGATAACACAGTCCCCTCTCCAGGTCACTTTGCATTGTTACTTCATAACATTATTGTTGAACAGCTAATGTGACAGACAGTTTCATGGTTCCCTATTTGATCCATGCTGGTATAGGACAGGCATAGCTGTTTGTCTGTTTAAGTCCCTGGGGTTCCTATCTCCAGCCTTCGAGACCTGGAGCACTGCTGGTTTTGACTGTCGCTGTCTAATGTGGACTTATTTAAACCTGGGATCCCAGGTGAATGCACTTAATTACCTAGTAGGACAGAAAACCAGCAGTTCTTTTGGTTGCAAAGACCAGGATTGAGAACCACTGCCCTGAGTGCTAAAATGCACCATTAGAGATGTCACAAGATACCAGAGTGCATATGTTACTAAAATAGACGGTTTTATCCCAGCTATTGAGAGAGCTCTCCTCTGTGCATGTGTTCGGCAGTCAGGGAGCAATGTGTCAGAGATGAAATGTGATCGTCATACCTCAAATGCCTTTTGTGTATGAGGAATGTTGATGAGGTCGATTCAGGCTTTGTTTTCCTCTTTTAACCACACCAGAATCAGGATTAGCCTGTGTTCTCTTCTCTGACTGTTATGATTATGTATTAAAACCTGAGCATTCTTCACTTTCATTCCCTTTGTTTCCCTCTTTGTAGGAGCCTACAACAACTTCTAGACTACAGTGGTGATGATGTGGAGGAAACATTTTGTCTGAACTTTGCTGTACGTGTAGCAGTGTAACAAAACAAACAAAAAAAAAACACAAATTGTTGAATGCTAGACAAACATCCTACTCCACATTCTACACTGCAATCCCTCTGGATTAAAAAAATACAGGCACAAATTTCAGAAATGTAACTTGGTGTTTTCTTTAATGAGCTAAATGTACTGTGTGTTCATCTCAGATCACCAGGGAGAACTACGGGCTGACAGAGGTCAAGGAGCTCATCCCTGGAGGAGAGAACATCACAGTGGACAAAAACAACAGGTAAGGCACCTTGCCTCACGATTGCATAACTCTCATTGTGTAACAGAATTGATGTAGTCCCGCTGCTGGTTTCAGAACTGAAGCCTGTAGGCAAGATTTCACCTTGAACAGTACCGATATGCTCTAACTTTCACCAGTTTGTAACAGTCAACTCTTAATTCTTTGCTTCTAATCAGATATAATTTCAAGTATTGAATGAGAAGCCTCAATCAGCCAAGCATTGACAGGATTGTATATCTTTTTTTAAACTGTCAAAATATTTATTTTTGTAGTACTGCATACTTTGCACTTGGTTTTATATCATTTTTAATGAACATTTTATTTTGCACTTGCTTTTGTAGTTTCTTATCCTGCAGACATTTTGCATTTTTTTTAAATAGAATTTTTATTGAACTTTTGTCTTGCACTTGTTTCCACATGTTTTTATTCCACTGGACTGTGTGTATATGAATGGATTTATGTTTTGGTGTATTAAGTGTGGGAAGGTATTAGCATATGAAATTGGATATAATGGTTTTAAACCATATTCCTTATATGTGTTATATACTTGGCTCATAAAGCCTGATTCTGATTCTGGTTCAGTAGATGAATGAAGGACATGAATAGATAAACCACCCTGCATCTTTTCCTTTCTCTGGTCCTATCCAGATGAGAAAAGATTAAATATGTGCTATACTTTTAGGTTGCAGTTTCAGTAGATTAAATCTTTGTAGGAATAAATTAATTAACAACCTTCCCAAATGCTGTTCCTTTTCAGAAAATCAGTACACTGTGTGTTAGGCATGTAACAAACAAAGGCTGTAGGCAAATTACAAATAAATTATGCTGTACTCTCTGTTCTCTCTGAAAGATAAACAGATGCCAAACAGTATTTATAAGTCTGGAACTGAGATTATCGTGTACTTATACAGCTGGCCATTTGTGTCCTATTTTTCTAACTGAAGGTCATGCTGTGTGAAAAAAAAAAAAAAAAGACACAACCATCTCAGTGCATTATGCTCCACCATCCCCACCCTGTATTTTAAGCGTGTCTTTGTGCCGGTGGCATTGATTAGAGTGCTGTGTGGAGGAGTCTGCAGTGAGTTGGTTACAGAGTTCAACTGTTGGGTGGGGAATATGTCTGGGTGCTGGCGTTGAACAGATGGCACTGTCGCTCGAACAGCAATGACCAGAGCTGTCCCTGCAAAATCCCAATAACACTCAGGCACAAAATGTGGGCTGTGAACTGAAGTCTTGAGGGCAGATAACAGAGAGGAGCTCTGTCGCTGTCTGCAGGGACCAGAGTGGCACGAGAATGCACAACATGGAAGTCACCTTTTTCTAACTCCAAACAGAGGGAGCCATGTTTGTTTAGACTGAAGGTTCATTTGCCACACAGATGCTATCAATTGTTTCCTGCCGCCACATTGGTCTGTGTCAGATCGAGTGTTTATAGTTGCAGGGCTCGCCAAATCTGTGGGCGTGATCTGTTATTGGAGGGCATTTTTTCTCAAGGTGTGGTGTGTGTTGGCACGTGTGCGCATGTATTTGTGTAAGTGTGCATGTTACTGTGTCCAGCCGGCAGCTCTTGTATGTGTTGTTGTTCATGCGTGTTTGTTATTGTGGGTTAGAATGCAAGTTTTCTATTCCCAACAGCTCATTTGATTTTCAGCAAGTTTGATACTGCCACTTTATCCCTTCACAAGATTACACTCCCTTAGACAGCCACAGATTATACATCTTCAAAACATGCATCATAGAAGTGACTAGACCACCCTTAGAGGTGGTTGATGCAAGGATACATATTTTACATATTATGATGTTATTTACAGCCTGGGACTTATTGCTGTAGTTTCTGTCATCATGACACTTCACTGTGTTCTAAAGTTTGTCACTCAAAGCTGACCGCACATCAGCGCTGTACGGCACTCGTCAAAACGGCTGCCCCATTTATTTCAATGCAAACATCACACACCGGCGGTGTCTAGACGCACGTCACCGAGTGCCATCATGATGCACTGCGACAATTTTGAACACAATCAGTTGTCATAATGATTGGGTGATCGTTGATGGTTATAACTGTAATTATCCGTTAAAGTGTTAAAAAACATCATGAATTTACTGACTTGTTGATGAATTGGGCTACTGAAAGGATAATAAACAGTTATCTTTTAAGTTTGTAATTGCCCCTCTCCTTCACATCTTTCTGTTTGTACACAATCTGTGCAGCTGGAGATTTTAAAGCTTGTTTTTGTACCTTCTGAAGAAGCCATTTGCAGACATTAATTCTTATATAATATGAAAAACAACCTCCCCAGGCTTGAAAATGGCCAGACCAACATAATCCATCATGGTAAACATTAGGCCTTAGTTTGGAGTTTCTGTTTTATTGCTGCATTATTGTTCCCAGGTTGAGTGTTTTCATATCAATGGGTGCATTATGTGAGGCTCTGCTCACTGTCAATTACCTGACACCCACAGGAAGAAAGTCTCCGCCAGGAAATCACCACAGAAAACAAACTGTCTTATAAACTTTTCTGCCACATCCGTGTTTTTTTTTTTTATTCAGGGTGTCTTTGCTAGCCAGGACAGTGGTTGATTTGAAACTAGGTTAGACACTGTAAAGTTTCAATTTTGAAAACAGTGAAAAACAAGTCAATGTAAAATGTAAATGAACTGCCAAGTAATAGTCTCTTGAGGTCTAAGAAATCGTTATGAACTGAGTTTGCTAGGATACAACTGCCATACATGATCTAAATGTTTACTTAACATATATATATGTGTGTGTGTGTTAATCAGGAAGGAATTTGTGGAGGCCTACCTGCGCTACGTGTTCACGGACTCAGTGAACGACCTGTACTCTGCCTTCTCCGGCGGCTTCCTGAAGGTGTGTGGGGGGAAGATCCTGTCCCTGTTCCAGCCCTCGGAGCTCATGGCCATGGTGGTCGGCAACAACAACTACAACTGGGAGGAGATGGAGAAGGTCTGTGTGCTAAGCATCGCACATCTGATTAAATTGACTAAAAGTGCATTTTTCAGCAGGTGAAATCATTCATCAAATCTGCCTGCACCGATGCAGTGGTCTAGTCTCCAGCGGTATGAGCTTTTAAGGCAAGGCACAATTTTACTTTGAAAATCAGCAGGAGCACGTGAGGAGAAAAGAAACACACAAATACACAAACAAACGGGTCTCTGAAGAATTTGTGTCTTATACTCGAAAGCTCTGGAAATGATTCTGCCAGAGATTAGTGTTGATATCAGTGATAAAATAAGGAAAACTCATCACCACATTGTTTTTCTTTCCTCCCGCTTTCCTCTTCCTTTTCCAGAATGCCGTTTACAAAGGGGAGTACACAGCCACTCACCCAACAGTCCGAATGTTTTGGGAGGTCTTCCACGAGTTCCCTCTGGAAAAAAAGAAGCAGTTCTTATGTAAGTATTTAATTGCCTCATTACTCTATCTGTGTGACAATCTCTATTCACATTGTCTTGCCCTGAGACATTTTATAAATAGTGCTCAGTGTGTGGAGACACAGAATCTCCGCATTTAACTTCAGTACAGTAGTGCACTTTCAAGTCATGCCAGAAATGTTTTTATTTATTTATTTATTTATTTATTTATTTATTCAGTTTTCCAATTCTCTGCACTGTAGATTCTTGCTGTCACCCTCACCCAAGCCATGCCTGTAGTTCCTCAAAGGGTTCTGATTGGTCCACCCAATCAGCATCAAGTGTTGCTT
>OMKZ01009289.1:1486-14691 GCA_900302535.1 Neoniphon sammara | reverse complement strand
CAACATCAATCCGATGTTTCAAAAAATCAATTTAATTTAATTTAATTTTAATTTATTCAGTACTGCAGAGAATATTGCATATGGCTGCAGATATCATTTAAATGACGCCTGCTTTTGTGCTAACAAGGCTTGGCCGATATCGAAAAATGATATTGTCTCGTTGAAATATCATGATATTTGATATTACTGTGATATTTAGACGGGGGAGCAGTAATCTCCCAAACTGACATCAGCCCAACCATTTATTATTATATTTTATTTTAAATCGGTATTTTAGAAAATATCGCATATGGCTGCAAATATTCGATAATATCGGATATCAGCCGAAGCCTTGAGCTAACTCCAGCCTGGGTGTCCCCCACCTCTAGTGTTCCTAACGGGTAGCGACCGCATCCCCATCCATGGCATGGAGAGCCTGCGTATCGTCATCCAGTCCACCACAGCGGAGGAGCACTACCTGCCGGTGGCCCACACCTGCTACAACCTGCTGGATATGCCCCGCTACCAGACCAAAGAGATCCTGCGCCGCCGTCTCACTCAAGCTGTGGAGCAGTACGAGGGCTTCAGCCTGGTCTGATTAGTGCAGGGAGTGGGGGTATCTGCACCAATGTTGACGCACTTTATTAGCAAAGCCCCCTCCACGAGTGCCAGAGAAGTGGCGAAGTGTTACGGGGGTGTGTGGGACACAAAAAGGTCACTTTCCCTATATGCTGTTAACCCTTAAAAGATTGTTAGACATGGGGGATCAGAAGGGTAGTAGGAGAGACAACGAATGAGCACATTAAAGTCTATGTAAATGCAGATTATTATTATTATTATTATTGCTTTGGATGTTGTATAGTTGGGAGTTAATTTTTTTTTTCAATACTGTGGATTTTATATTTAATTCCTTCAATTCAAATTTTCACCTTACAGAAATACTTACTTAACTTGAACAAGTTGGGACAGTATGTCTTCTGTTTGTTACTTTAATTTATTAAATAGAAGGGTTATTTTTTTTAAAAGAAACTAGATCCGTGTATGTAAATGGAATCAGCAGATTAACCTCTACCCTTGACATTTGAAATATGGACACCAGCACGTCCTCTCTGCCTGGTTCTGGATCAGTAAAAGGGACAGAAGACAAACAAAGAATACATAATTTAGCAGCAGGTGAACAGACACAGGATAAAAAGCAGTTAACATAACTCTCCTAGTGATACGAAATCTCTTGTTTGTTTTGGCTGTGGATTGACAGAGCAGCTGGTTTGATTCTTGAGTCTGCATTCAACAGTATTGCCTTCCACAGCAAATCATCTGGACATGAGAAAGCTGACCTTTTTTATTCATTTCTACTGGATGTTGTTTGTGTGCATGTTGTTGAGTGAAAGCAAAAACTTGATCATCATTAAAGACTAAATATAAAAACATAACACAGATATACTAATTGTAATTAGTTTGATACCCAAATCACATATTAAGATAATCAAATAATCTCAGTCTGTGAGATTTGTGCCAGGACGTTAGATTGATAATTGCGTATTTAACATTGGTCAGATGACCCAAGTATGCTGGATATAATTGAATATATCTTAGTCAGTCAGTTGATATATCTGTCATATCTGTGGTTCCCCTAGTACTGTCCTGATATGTATTCCTACAGGCAAATAATGTGCACCTCCTCCTAATGCAAAATGGTGATGTTCAATTAGGTAGTGCATTGGGTGAATTGTGTGAAATGGTCTTGCATATATTTTTTGTATATTTCATACAAATGTCGTTTCATTTATGGACAATTTAAGCAAAATGAGTGCAGATGATAAATATTGATGTGCCCTGAAGAACAGGTTGTATCGGGGCATCCATTTAGCAATAATAATCTAAACAGTCCAGTCATGTAGTGATAACCCCTGGCCATTCATCTAAGGTCGCTACAAACACCAAACATATCTGGGGTGTTTCAGGATAATTCCTGTTATCCCTGTTAGTTCTGAACTGCATGTGCACCAATTCTACACATTCATTCAGTCTGTCTATCCTGAGTTGCAAAGCCATTGTTGCTCTGGCAGAGAATGGTCCTGTGCAAAGGTTTGTGCACCTCTTTGATATTTTGCACCTTTTGAAAGCTACAAAAATGTATTGATTTTGGATTTTTGTCTGAATTCCACACATAGCTAATCTATTCCATCAAACTGCGGAAAATCTATAAATCTGAAGCTGTACACTTAAAATAAAACTATGGGGTGCAAAAGCATGTACTCTGCATCATACCCTACATCAAACGTTTGTTCAATACTTTAATCCAGATAATTTAAATTCTGCCAATTTTGCCAAAACTGATCAGGTCACTTGAGTATATGATATTTGTGGATGTAGGATGGATTTAGGAATCGTAAACATAGTGTGTGTGGTTCACTTGGGGATGACACTGGTGTCCTTACTAAGGTATTGAGGTTGTATTTTCTCTCTCAGGAACTATTATGCAATTCAGTCCAAATGAAACAAGGTGTGTCATGTCTATCCTCACAGTAGATTTCACTTTGAGTACTTTGCGTTCATCCTAGACAACAAAAATTCAAAATAACTGCATTTTTAATTACTTATCATAACAAAATTGCTAACTGCTGATGTGCAAAAACCTTTTGCATAACCACATAGTTGAGCCTTGACCATTCATTACAGACTGCAGTTCTTTTCATTTCTTTCTTGACATTACCATTGCCTCAGGTTTTCCCTCAAGAATACCTTAGTGACTTTGTTGATTCAACTCATGCCCTTGTTGCAATGTCATGTAGCCTAACAGCATTAACATAGGCAAATTCGCCATCATCCTTACTGGCTGATTCTCAATAGGGCTCAGAGATTATTCAGAATGTGAAGCACAGGAACGCCCGTGGGTTTACCTGCTGCCAAACATGCATGGAGAAAACATTTCTGCAGTATTTAATTATTAGATCATGAAAAAGCAGCAATTTCAACTTATGTGGACTATATTTCATGTTCAGTGTACGCAAACAAGGGCTTAGTAGTTGCTGTAATTGTATGGTTTCAATTACATATTTACTTTTTTTACCTTTTTAAATGGATGACATTATTTTTATTTACCTGGTTTTTTTTTTCCCTGAGCAAATAAAACTTTATTTCACCTCATGTTTTGCTTCCTTGTTGCTTCATCTTTTTCCATTTAATAAAATTTATTCTAAGGTAATATGTAATGAAATCTCTCAGATTAACATCAACAAGCAGTAATTTCATGCCAACTCAGTAACACACACAAGAGAAAAACACACATCACAAAAGCCAGTAAAAATATGTTTGCATTTATATTATATACAAAATACAAATAAAATTTATGTACTAAAATGTACACACCCAAATTCATTAAGCCTGCCAGTGTTTACATTCAATAACGAAATTCACTGTTCATTATTCATTCTGAAGAAATAAAGGAGAGATATACTTACACACAGAAATGTAAACATAGACCGTGATCCATATTTACAAAGAATTAATTACTTGAAATACAGCAGCCTTATGGAATACAGAGGGCTGTGTATTGAGTTTCTGCAACCATGTCTGTCATCCACACAGGCTCAAAGAGTCACAAAATGGCCTTTGTCAGTGTTGATCAGTGTGAATAAAAACATCAACAGTGATTTCAAGACAAGAAATAGCTTATTTTACATGAATAGGAAAAAGCACACAAATGCAAAAATATACAGTCAAATGCATAACATGTTACCAGTGATCACAAAAAAATAAGCTATGTTATTTAGTATCATGACCTACACTATTTTGGTGTGCATTCGGTATTCTGAGTCATTATCTTTGGATCATATTGACAAAACAGGAAACCACTTTTAGTGAGCAAATACTCAAGAAAAAAATGTTTAACTTCTAAAGAAGTAACAACAACAGCTAAAATGTGTACAATAGTACAGAGTGTTTTCTAAGTTATTTTTATCTCACACACCGGCCTTGTAATAAATGATGGCAGAAATTGTAATTAACTGGATGAGCCATCCATTTACCAAATACTGTTAAACTGATTGGTTGGAAGGTATGCAAATGGAAACTGTCTCCCTTACAAAAATACACAAAAATGCATTTCTTGATTACAAAATCCTTCTTGAAAAATAGCAATCATTTCAAATCTATTATTTACTTACAAGGTTCTTATTAAGACTTCTAAAGCATGAGAAAATAACTTTTCTGTTCCATTAAAAATGTCTATCCCAACAATATAAACATTCAAAAGTATAGAAATAAATTATTAGCAGTACATGTATGATTCTTTGCTGAAAAGAATTTAGGTTATCCATGTAATGTGCTTGCAGTCCTGCTTAGTTTTGAGAAATTTCCACTTTTGCCGATGAGATGTTTTGGAGATTAACTTGTCAGGTGCAGCAGGTAACATCTGGCAGCCTCCAGGGCAGCACCTTCATGTCTGTTTGAATTGAGCTCGGGTCAGTAGCTCTCTGCGGGCTGCAGAGGAAACCGTGCTGTGCTCCATGGAACAGATTAACAGGGCAACATGTAGGCATTTCCTCGAGACAAAAAAAAACAAACAAAAAACACGAATGGCACAGATGGCACAAAAGAAAGAAAGAAAAAATACAGTTCTTGAACACTTCGTACAGGGTGAGGTGTGCGCTGGATTTTCTTTCAGTGGCTGTCTCTGGAAACTAAGCTTCAGTGCTCTGAGTCTTTTGTTTATTAGATAAACTTAGTTGAGTCTCTTTTGCTGATGAGGACTTCCAGGAGCCGCAACTTGGCTTTAACGTGCTTGTATTCATTGTACTCCACTGCCAGGGGGGAGCGGTCTTCCTTCTGCACATTTCTATGGGAACGAGGAGAGTGGAAGACAAACATTAAGGACTGGATAACATTCAAAATCGCTGTAGAGCTGCAAATCAGTATCTTTTCATGATATCTTCTCTATGTGACTCATCTGAACTGCGATTTTATTTTTTCTCTTTTTACCTTCCATTTTGCCTGAAGAACTGGTCTTCAAACTCTCTTAGATTCTTGCGGATCCTCTTTTTCTCCTCCCTGGTCTCTTGCAGTTGCTCCACAAGCTCCTGCCTGTGAGAGACAGGGAAAACACAGCGTTAGGTATCTCAACTTTTGACTCTCAATCTCAACACAGAAGTTAAATGTGCTGCTGTTGTGAAGAAGAGTTGTATTCTCATCATCGATAGCTGGGAATTTAACTGTAGATCCTCAAACGAGAGCGGCCGTCTACATGCAGAAACGCTAAGATAATTCTAGGTGGGCGAGAGTAAAATCTGTTGCTTACATGGTGGCAGAGTGCAGATTGGACAGTCTCATGTCAGTAGTGTTTTTAGAGGGTGAAAGTTCGTCCACGGGTGAAATGAAGCCATCCGTTTCCTCCTCCATCTGGTCTAGGAAGCCCAGCATGCTGAAATCGGGCCGGACAGTGACGGTGAACTGGGTCTTGGAGTCTCCATCGTCCTCAGAGCCGTCTTCTTCCTCCTGAAGAAGCAGAAACGGATCATTTGAAAGGGTGCAACAAGCTGGGGCGTAACTGATTAACACCACCATGAGGCTGTAGCTGACCTTCAAGGTCAAACACCGTGGTGCATGAGAATCATGCATTGTTAGTCACATGGGGTTAAAAAATCATCACAGTTCAATACAGTTCAAAATGCATTTCCATGTCTCTTCTTCCTGATCAAAGTCTATTTCCCTGCTGGGTGAATCATTAGTAGATGGGGTAATGAAGGCAGTTAACTAGAAGACACACATTACACCAAATAAACAGATACTGTCTAAAAGTCCTGAGCCAGCTATAATGGAATAAGATCCCAATTCATAAGCACATCAACAAACAGAAATAAAAGCAGCAACATAAACTGAGCATACTGATTGAGTTCAAACTGTTGCATGATTTGATTATTTGTTGGGTTGAGCACACACTTAAACACACCATGTACCGTGCTGTTTGACTGCAAACCTTCACACATTTGGACCAAAGACAAACAGCAAAACAAGAAACAGGCCTAAGCAGCTACTGATTCAAAATTTCTACTGATGCTGGTCAAACAAGAAAACAGGCAACTGCCCAATCAGCAGGCAGCAATCAGGTTCAGTGGCAGGGGGAAAAGGACGGTGAGTGGAGCGGGGTTGGGGTGGGGAGATCTGATGACTGATTAGTCAAGCAGCAGCTCTTCACCTTGATATCATCGAAGAAGAGTGCGGGTTCGCCCTCGATAATGGGCTGAAGGAGCGGGCCTCTGCGCTTGCTGGAGGGGGAGCCCTGTGGTAATGGTCAAGAAGGAGGAGTTACCACCGTGAATCTGACTGACCCTGTTATTTACAGCAAGGCCATGAGAAACTGCCAGATTGGCATCCACTTGACACCACGTTTTCTGTCTCAAGGCCGAGTGCCTTTTCCACAGCTGAATACCACCTTGCATTTTGGCTTTCTTCTCTGGGAGATCCAAATGGTGTTAATTTTGAAACCCTAACGCAATTCTCATCAAAAACATGAAACCCTAACAATATTAGTAGGTTATTCTAGGGTTTTGAAAGACAGAGGAAACTCAACTCAATTGCACTCAAACACTGAGATCAGATCCAGCATGTTTTGACTTTTGGGGGATGATAAACACTGTGCCATATCTGCTGTATAACATAATTTATGCCAGTGGTTCAAATTTACATTATGGGGATTAAAGGTATTGTATTATATAACGGACATGTTGAAAGCCCAGAATATAGTGCAGATCATATCTTACATAATCAAAATGTACAAAATGTACATGTATCAAGAAAACTAGGACTAAAGCAAATGTACTAATGTAGAGGCAGAATTACTTCATGCAGTTTATGCACGGTCGTTGAAATTATGTTCAAAACCACATTAATAATACGGATTGCAGTTTATTTATCCATCTCTGACTGATAAACCCAATCCAAAGCAAGCTAATCCTCATATCAGATGAGAGCTCAGCTGGCCTCTTTACAGGAAGAGATTTGTGACCCTGTCCTGCACTCTTCCCCTGCAAACCTGCTCTGTTTGTGTTGTCATTTCCTCCCGGCTAACTGAGCTACTGTGAACTCTGTCTAACACCTGTGAGCTCCTTTAAGACCTGGGGATCTTCTGAGCTGCTAAAGCAGGACTTAGTGTTGGCCTTGAAGGTGAGATAACACGTTTCTGGCACGACTGCGACCAGCTCCCAGAGCAGACAACAAAGCTAGCACAAACACTAGCTGGGATTAAGCGTCCAAAGAGGCTTGATGCTATAGCTCTTTGGTCAGGTCTGACTGTGTGGTGATCGCTTGTCAAAGAGCGGCAGGACAATTAGGGAGAATAATGGCAGCTGTGGAGAAAACGGTGAGATGATTAGCAAGATAAATTAGCATGCTACACTTACAATAACAGGGATGGTAGATGCTCTGCACAGGATCTGCTTGACCAGGCGGTATCTGTCATACAAGGGCTTCATGATTTGTCTCTCACTCTTGGTAACCTGAAGAAGCAAGAAGGAAGTAAATGAAGGCAACATGTTAGTGTAGTATTAGCTTTCTGCTATATAGCTGCTTGCTGTCACGCTTCCTGGAGAGCAGGCTAGCTGGCTACAGGGCTCACATAAAACAAAATGACAGGTAACCCAGACTGGCCCAGTATTTATTACAAGTCCTCAGTCCATTTTTTTGGAGTGTGACGACCATTAACAATAAACCACCAAGGCACACAGCATGATGAGGGATAGGGCTGGCAACAAGGTCAGCTGGACTTCCTGATTTATGACTATACTTGTGGGGATTAGGCTGTGCAATTAGTTCAATTAGGTTTGGTCTGATATCAAACAAAGCATGTGTCAGTTCCTGTACTGTTGAGGTTTCAGCAGAGCTGTCCTGCAACTACTGTAAAAGCTACTAGGATGACATATTTACTGTCTCCTCAAAGTAGAAATTATCAATAAAGATGATTTCAAGTATTTCAAGTATCAAACACAAATAGTTAGTTAGTCCAGACCCCCTAAGGTTTAGCAAATACAGACACATAGTGAATACTATCTGGATGTATATTTGCACAGACACACTGGTGTGACAGATTATATACTTATGATTTGCAATCTAGGTCACAATCAATTGCTAAGCAAGATTTAGAGTGTTTGACTGAGCCAAAAATGCTGGCAGAGGGTGTGTGTGTGTGTGTGTGTGTGTGTGTGTGTGTGTGTTGAGGGGTGGGGTTTTATGGCCTGTGCTTTGTAAGAGAAATAGTGAAGGTTGTATGTGAGTCTGTGTTGTTTTTCAGATATACCATAAAAGACAGGATGACTTACTGGTCTGCCATGTATGCTCTCGTAGTACAGAAGAGCCTTCTGCAGGGCCACCTTCTCTGCTCCAATCTGCTCTCGTGTCATATCCTGTCAGCAGGGAACAGGAAGTGAGTCAGCACATCCCATAAATGGCTGAGTTTCATTATCTGATTCAACACAACCACTGCTAATGTTTGGTTTACGTGTGATTCGGCATGCAATGGGCAAGTAATATGTGCTTCAGCACCATAACATCTTTTATGGTTTAAAGTGTGTGGCATCACCATAGCCTTTACCTTGATGTCTTCGGGGCGGCCCACCTCCTCCCTCTTTTCCTGCAGCTTGTTCAAGACCACCTCCAGGGTGCTCTCCACAGGGGGCTTGGGCGCCTTCTCCTGCTGGGGCTTCTTCTCCAGCTGAGAGCCAAAGCTCTTGGGGAGGGTGTTGCTACGCTGGCGGGTCAGCGGCGGCAAGTCCTCCTCAGACTTCATCAGCTTGTGTTCTAGTGACGAAGAGATGAAAGGAGTGAGATATGAGCCACCCACATTTACTGAACTGCTAAAATGAAGCTAATATTTTTTTAGGTTTGCTATTTATTTCTATATCAGTTTATTCTTACCTTTTAGATCTTTGCGAAGCCTGGCAAGTTCATTTACCCATCTTAGCACTTCTGGGTTTGTAGCTTTATCACTGTGGGAGGGCTGGATTAAAAAAAAAAAAAAAGAGCAAAAAACAGATAAGAATAGATCTTTCACTGGAAACGAGGAAGCAATATCAGTGCTGTTTGACCACAGTCTGATTTATATTTTTTCAATCTTCCTAATGTATTATTTCATTATTCTGAGAAAACTTCATTTACTGTTTGTCTTGAGTGTCTGTTTGATTCTGTTTCATGGTTCATTATTTTAATGTCCCGGCAAGTGAATAGGTAGTTACTGCTTACCCTGTATTTGCGCTCCTCCTCAAACTTCTCTTCAAACTTGCGGATCTTTTTCTTGAGTACATGGATCCTCTTTGTCAGCTGGGCTGAAGTCAGCTCCTCTTTCTCATCGTCGCAGGAACCAAGAGACGAACTCCGCCTGCGACTGGAGAGATACGTAACATTGTTATTGTCACGCGCAGTGCATTTCAGAAATGTCAGTACTATATCTTATACACAGGACCTCGCAAAACCGTGAGAAGTGTTTACCTGACGAAGGAGTGTGCGTTTGGCGGTGAGGGTGGCACTTCAGTGTCATCCAGGTACTGCTGGCAGTGGCCGTAGGCGTAGAAGCGCGGGGACAACATGGGGTCGCTGTCCTCCTCCAGCAGCTGGCGAATGAGACGCCCCCCAGCGTGAGGGGACAGGCGGGCTTCCTCGCGGTCCATGCTCTCCCTCTGCCACGACGAGTAGGCCGGAACCGGTTCTGGGAGAGGCACACAAAGATACTTGTTTGCTCTGATAAAGACCAATGAATCTCACAAAACAGCACAACTTGACACTTCAGTAGTGTGAGATGGAGAGGACAGGAGGCCAGTAAGTCTATGGAGCTTCTGTGGAGCTGTGTTGCCCACTGGTCAACAAATAACTGATCATTTATCCTCTTAACCACAAGTTCACAATATTGTCCCACTCCCAAACAACTGCAACCGGTAAAACATAGTCAACTCTGTTCCTGTATTTGTTCTTTGCGGTGTAAGAGCAGGCGCAACATAACACAGGCCAAGATGTTTCGGGAAAACCCAAGATACTTGGGCTCCAAGGATTAACACCTATTCTCACCCGACCGCCACTAGGGCCATTTTCCCTCCCTGGCAACGTCCTCTTGGCACCTCCTTGGCATTGTGAAGGTCACTAGGGATGATTCAGTGACTCTCACAAACCGTTGTGGGAAAAAAAAACTTTCTCTGGGGCTTGACGGTAACAGATGTTGCTCCGAAACTGCGGTGGAGATATGCCCACCCTCCCTTGTTCTCTTTATCCCCTGGTTACAGTCTCCACTCTGACAATAATTATGTCTGGTGAAAATAGCCGTGCAGATACCCCTGACAGTCCCTGAACTATAAATAATGCCAGGCTCCTCTACAATGCTCTCTGCGGGATAATGTCGGAGCGTGATCCTCGTTGAAAGGTAGAATCGTGAGTTTATAGTTTTAGTTTCCACTGTGCATGCTGAGAGGCTGAGATAAAAATGTGGCTTTCCATGCACGTGTGACTGAGAGACAGAGACAGGAGGCAGACAGAGAGCAGAGAGGAGATTGTTTCTAAGAGGGTACATTTCTAAAGAAACGGCACCCCTGTCAAAGCTTGAAACTCAACAGGAGCCATGTGTGTATGTTTTATGGAAAAAAAAAAGGGGAGACACTATACTATTACCCCAAAACATCAGATCCTGAGAGGCCCTAGAAATTTACAGAAGAACAGTTACATGGGGGGAAGAGATGGAGAGAAGGAGAGAGGGAAAACAAGCTCTGAGGGAAATTGTCAGTATAAACATTCATGGTGTAAGAAACCACTCGTGAAAATACGCACACCCACTCCGGAACTGCACATGCCTGTTTTTCTAAGCCGGGGTGAGTCCGGGCATACGTGAAGCAACTTAGCTCAAATTCCTGCTTCAGAGTCCCCGGGGACCTCTTGCACTTCAAGGTACGTGCAGTTTAACAAGTAGCAGCTCCAAGCATGTTGGGACTCACCGCAGGGCTACTCACAGCGGCAGGTGAAACACTCAATCAAACTGAATGTGCTCCTAGGCTTATTACCTCGCCTAGAGCACATTGTAGCCGGCCAGTGCGACACCGTGGCATTTGAAATGAAGCCTTTAAATCAGCTGCTCGCTGAGTGTTCAGGATTCATGAATTAATGAAGCAAAGAAAGCATGTCAGTCTGCCATCTCCCTGTGATGCTTGGCCACAGTGACCCAAACTGTGCTTTTTTAGTGATGTTGCCATGTAGCGGAAAAGGTCATATCTGGAAAGCACTTAACTGCTTCTTTTCCCAAAACAGTTATCTGCAGCGCCACAAGGCAACCTAGAATAGCGATGTAACATTACACTTACCATCGCAACAACTCGCCTGGAAAAAGTTTTTGAAATCAAGGAATGGGGTGCTGAAGAAGGGAGAATCTGGTGTAAGAAACGGGTCAAGGGAAGAAGGGAAGGAAAGAACAAGAGGAAGAGATGAGAACAGGAAGAGAAAAAGGGTACACAGCTTGCAAAAAAATCAAAAATCAAAACCACAGCAGAAGTGAAGGAACATACCAGCACGCATTACTCTCCTGTCTGCATTAAAAATGTGCGAAATCAAAAAACATAACACACATTTCCCAAAAGTTGACAATTGCTTATGAGGCAAACAAGCTTATATGCCTTGTCCCTTCCATTGTTCAGGTTCATGCTAATGTCTTTCTGCTCTGAGCAGCTCCACCATCCCTGGCAGGCGGACAGGGGAGGACAAGCCAGAGGCGAATATTGGGTCACCATGACAGGAGCTGGCACAAATTGTACTGGGACAAAGGTCTCATGCCCCATCCTTCATAATCTCATCCACCCTTCTGTCTGTTTCGTATTGCACAAATAAACACACATTCTCTGACCATCCTTATTCTTACCTCATTATTTATTTAGTTAGACTGTTTTTCTGAGAACCCAAGTCACTCTTTATTTTTTGATGAAAAAACAATGCATGAGCTACATTAAAAAAACAACTCCACCTTCAAGTTCAACATTCAGAATTCACACATGGGATCACAGCTCATCCTACAGCAAACCCTGCTCTTTCAGGCTTCAAAGGACCTGAACATAAACTCAGGCAGCCGGTAGCTAGGAGGGAAACGTCTGATGATATGGTAACGGCCTGTCACAGCCGATCAAACCGGCCTCCTGCCGTGTCTTCACTTCCACTAGCTCAGTTATGCATTCAGGACAGAACAAACGGCTGTGATGTTTAAGAGGGGGCGAGTGAACCCATGCAAAACGTTGCAGTGATGTCAATCGGCATCTGCACAAAACAGCACCTGGATTTTAAATTTCCTGAAGAACTGTACACAGCTTCCCTATCCGCACCCCACCCTGCCTCAATGGAAAGTACATCTTTATTGGAAACACACACACACCACGTACCACATTGACTGAACCAAAACAGCTAACAACAAACCTTCATGCAGACTACAGTAACGGCCTTGGGTACAGCTAGACGGTTTGCTAGCTCAGAGGCAATATTTCACAAGCTGACTTGCCCACCTATTTGGAGCGAATTCAGCAAATCAACAGCCAACAATCTCTTGCAAAGCTCTGTTTCAGATCTGGCCACTAGGGAGCTCCACAAAGTACAGTTGTGATAGCTTTGCCTGCAAAGGATCAAAACACAAGGCTCTTGGAGTTGAGACATTTATTCCACATAGTAATATATTCTTCAAGGTGTGTTTCTCCATGGCAAGGCTGCGACATCAGTAGGAAATGGTGGTGTTAGTGAAGGGGCTTGAACAGATGTCAATACATGCCAAAACATGCATGTAATCATCAACATGTTTAACCATGAACCTGTTGTTAATCATTCCAATACAAACAGAGCTTGACAATTCAGCAAACTGCTTGGCTTACAACGCTATACACAGCAACAGAAACCTCCGCCCACCTCCGCTCTGTCGCAATGTCCTAACAAAACAATCACAAACTCACAGCAATTGCACAGCGATTGTGAGATTTCTTCAACCCTGCATGAAAAAGCAATGCTCGTAATTGTCAAAGCGTGGAATAAAACCCCACTGTTCAACTGGGAAGAGCTTTGAGAACATGCTTTTTGTTTCATGCATTTTCACAGCTGCAAGAGACATATGAATAATAGAATGCTGTTGGCTATTTTTACAAACGATGCATTAGCAATGAGATCTGATAACCTTAACATTAATAAATTACTAGACTCACTTCATTGCTTGCATCTATGTTTCGGCCTGT
>OMKZ01009285.1:2059-16112 GCA_900302535.1 Neoniphon sammara | reverse complement strand
GTAAACAAAGCCATACTTGAATATTCATGTTCACAAAGGCAAACAGAGTCACATGCATGAGCACACACACGCAAAAACATAAGGTTCATACTCGTAAGTTTCAGAATCTATCATATATATTGTGCGAGAAATGCTCTCAATGCAAAACTACACTTACATGTATTTGTACTACAGACTCTTGCTCTACATTAAGACAAGCATGAATGCATCCAAAGTCAACGGAAATAGAGGGAGATGACCACAACTTTGCTCTAAGTGGCGTGAATTGAGTCTAAGATGATGAAAATTTTCACCTTGTGGGACAAATTAGCGTAAAGCAAAAGCCCATCAACCTATCAATCAGTAAAGCAAGATGAAATATTGTCAATTAGGCCACCTCTACAAAGGACAGCGTTTTATCTTTTTTATTCATGCCTGTGCCTTTGTTTTAAAGGAATACTCCAATGTTTGGGGTAAAATATCCTTTTTCCAACTTACCCACACTGAGACAAGATGTTCAATACGATTTTCACCTCTGTACATCCACTGGTTTGGTTCCTATGGGTAACATTTTGTGTTAGCTTAGCATAAAGACTTGAAGTCTACAGGAGTCATGAGCCTAGCTCTATCAAAGTGAAAAAATAAACCTTAAAGCAACTCTGAAGCTGTCTTATTTACGCAATGTATAATGTGTTTTTGAAATACACATCTTGGATTAAAAAAACAACAAAAAAGTCGTTTTAGGAGAAGTTAGATAAAATGAATGGAGCTAGGCTAATGAGTCCTGTAGACTTCAAGTCTTTATGCTAAGCCAACAGAAAATGCTACACATAGGAACTGAACCAGTGGATGTACAGAGGTTAAAATGATATCAAACATTTTGTCTCAGTCTGGATAAGTCGGGAAAAGGCTGTTTTGCAAAAAAAAAATATTCCTGTAAGTTATTTTCAACAGGTTGGTTGCCACAGGTGTGTATCTCTTCAGACCTGTGCACCTTACATTTTGGATGTGGCTGCTGCCCTGGGTACTAAGTGTGATGTCTCAGCTTTAGCTGCACATGACCCACATCCACATGTTTCAGAATAGGCTCCTCATCCTCTCCTTCAAAAGCTATGACTTACTTTCTCTTGTCCAAATGTTTTCCACTTTGTTGCTTCATGTTAGCTTGCTAACACTAATCACAAGCTGCAGTCAAACTCTGCGTTGCACCGCAGTGAGAATGATGTAATGCTCTTGTGGCCTTTAAGCCCTTGCTCTCTCTGTTACTAGTGACAGTTAAGCTTTGTGTTGGAGCAGAAAAAAATCCCTCCTATCTGATCACAAGTTTGGTCTGTATTTTACAATCCATCTTGCAGTTGGAATCCTTTCAGGCAGGCAGTTTACAGCAGCATCCTGGTCCTCGTCTCCTCCAGCTCCTCTTTCTCTTCATCTTGGCCCTGATCCTTGGAACCACTTGCTGCTCTCCCTCTCGGCCACCTCCTCCTCCTCCTCGCTGTCTTCCTCTTGTTTTCTTCCATTCATCCAGCGTTCTCCCCTCTCCAGCGGCCCAGACAATGGGATCCTGGCTGCAGCCAGCCGCAGGGCCCCTCAAGCTGACTGAGTCTTTTCACGACGAGGCCCAAGGGCTCCAGGGTAAATCCTACAACTTGGCATTGCCAGCGTGCCAGCCGAAGGGATGCCAATATCCGCCAGCATTGCTGCACTCTTCATTTCCAGCCTACTCCCTTTGTTTTACAGTGTCTGTCACTCTGACTCTATGTTTCTATCTGCTTCTTTGTCTCCCTGCTTTCCATGCTTTTCTAACTTCTTTATTTTCTCTTTGTTTTACTTGACACATAGTGGCTCTTTGAGTATCTGGTGTCCCACATCCAGTTTTAAGCATGTATGAGTTGAAATTAAATAGAAAACAAAGCTAAGTACTAACAAACACTAATAAATACTATTATGATTACAAGTACTACTATAACTGCCACTACTGCTATAAAAGGCAAAATACCCTTTTTCCAACTTAACCACACTGAGACAAGATGTTTGATACCATTTTCACCTCTGTGCGTCCACTGGTTCGGTTCCTATGGGTAGCATTTTGTGTTAGCTTAGCATAAAGACTTCAAGTCTACAGGAGTCATTAGCCTAGCTCCATCAACGTGAAAAAATAAACCTTACAGCAATTCCAAATCTCTCCTATTTACACAAAGTATCATGTGCATTTGAAATACATGTCTTGGAATTATTTTTAAAAATGAGGGTCATTTTAGGAGAAGTTAGGTGGATCCTTCCATCTATGTTCATTTGTTATATATCCAATTATTTTCTCCTAAAATGACTTTTCCAAGACGTGTATTCAAACACGTCAACAAGGTTTATTTTTTCACTTTGAAGGAGCTAGGCTAATGACTCCTGTGGACTTCAAGTCTTTATGCTAAGCTAATATGAAATGCTACCTATAGGAACTGAACCAGTGGACGTACAGAGGTGAAAATGGTATCGGACATCTTGTCTCAGTCTGGCTAAGTCAGAAAAAGAGAATTTTGCCCAACATTTGAGTATTTCTTTAACAATGTGACTGCAATTACTACCACTGATGCTATTACTGCTGGTATTATTACTACTATTACTATTACTACTACTACAGCTACCAATGTCCCTCTTCTTCTTCCTCTTCATCTTCTTCCTTTTCTCATTGCGATTACTGTTATGAGACAAACTCCTCCCTGTACAGTAAAAAGAGCCCACACACACACACACCCACAAACTCACACATATACACACAGGTGGCATTGCCCTTTGCCTTATCAGTGAGACAGAGGGCCAGTCAAGGAGAGGAGGGGGCATGGGAAGGGGCTAGCGGACAGGTACATAAAAGGCCGCTGGCATAAAGAGTGATGGGCTGGGGCATTGTATCCGCTATTCGGCCTTCATTTGCACCATCTGACCCTACCCCCACCCACCTACCCTCCCCACCCATTCTATGCCTTTATGGAATCATTTGCATATGGCATTGGCTGTGCTGTTTTTATTGAGGTCATTTTTATCAGCGCTGTGTGGCAGCCATGGCAACAATAAATTCAGTTTACTCCCGGACAAGGATGACCTTTTTTCTCTCTCTAATCAAGCCGTTACAGGCCGAGTCCGCACAAGAAAACAGTCCTTTCTGTCCTGGCCCAATGGTTCCTGTGCACTTGTGGTTATCAGCTGAGGGAAATGAGTGGTAGACACGCAGTTACGCACAGACGGCCCCTCACACAGGCTTGTGGAAGAATACTTGCACTCACTGGTGTGCACATACATACTGCCTGTTTCCCCTAGAATTTGACGAGAAAAAGAAGAAGAAGAAGAAGAAGAAGAAGAAGAAGAAGAAGAAAATACATTCTAGCATACTTGTGTGGGATTGAATCTAGTTATATAACAATAAGGTTAAGGGTTTCCCATAGACAAGCAGTGTAGTATTAATCAATTCTGCAATAAATAATATGTAATTAGTCAAACTGCTTCATGTCCACCATATCAGAGGTGGACCACAGTGTCTAGACCAGATGTGATCTTTAGGTCAGTGTCAGCTCACTATTCCAAATCCAACCACTACACACTCATACATTCATCTTAGCTGGTTTGGCTGTAGCGGCCACCACACCTGACTTTTCCAGTGTGAGTGCCTCCATAGCTGCAGTGTTAGCTGCATCTGCTCTGAAGTCTGCACCTGCAGCCCTCTGCGCTCCCCCTGTCTCCCTTAGCGCTGATCTGCGACCTGATCTGAGACAGCTGCTGCGGAGGATTAAGTCTGGCTTTTAAACAAACACAGCTCCGCCGAGCTCCGCGGGGGCCCAGGGCAGGGGTCCAGCTCCGAGGCCCACAGAGAGCCAGTCGTTCCCGGGGGAAAGCACAGAGAAAGGCCCCTGTGTAATCTGATGAGCAGGAGCCCCTGAACCCCTGAAGCCCCTCTGCAGTGTTCAGTGCTGTGGCAAGGAGGAAGATTCAGATGTTTTGTCTGTGTTCATTCCATGCAAAGTGACACCCGTGTCCGTATTAATTTCACATAAAGAAGACGGTATAGTTTATCAGGCAAGTTCAAAATGGGTAGTCAAGGTGACGCCATATTTTTGGCTGGTGATGGCCTAATTCAATCCTTGACAAGGAGAGGAGTGATCAAGCCAACCGTTTGAGATAAAGGTGAAGTGTCTTTCTCCTCTCCCTTTGCTAACCTCGTTGTCCCCTCTCTCTCTGCCTCTCTCTCTCCATTCTTCCCCATCACTTCAGACAGGGGTCATCTCAGCAGATTAACTCAGAAAACGAGATCCAAACGAAACATGCCGCAGGGAACATCTATCACTCGCAGATGCAATCACGCTAAATGTGTCTATTTGCATCCCCTTCCAAAAGGAGGAGGAGGAGGAGGAGGAGGAGGAGGGAGGCGAGGTATCCATCTCTCTTGTAGTTGACAGTCCACATTAAAACGCCAAGCGTGCTGAGGACTGAGCCAGTGAGACGGCTGCAACTTGTTTCTCACACTGTTGTGACAGCGAATGCAAATAGCCTGACTTTCCCCCCGGAGAGAGAGGGAGAGTGACAGGCAGGGAAAATGCAGAAAAAGAGGAGTGTAAAAGGAGATGAGTAGAACCAGCTAGTGGCAAAATAATGGTGGATAAAAAAAAAAAACTCCTCCTTCCTTTGGTCCTTTAATGACTTCTCCTTTCTTGCCTCTGCCATCAAAATATTATATCAATAATTGCTGGCGAAAAATTAAACAAGTAAAACAATGAGATGGCCCCAGGGGCTGCCTTCCCCCTCCAAATTAGTCTGTGCATTTTAGAAGAAGGTCACTTCCTCCCTCCCCCCGGCTCCCCCCCACTTCCATCGGATCAGTGACACGTTCTCCGGCACGATGGCGCTGACCTGAGTTTGAATTTAGAGTGTTCATTAATAGGATATTATGCCATATGCTCACTGCACTGTCTTATTGTAATGTCTGGCACTGGTTTGAGAATTTGTAATTAGCGCTGATATAATGAAGGTACTGGAGGGGCTAATGCTGGCCGTGGTGAAGGAATAGATTCGCTCTTTGTACTGTAAAGTGGTAGGATCGGTCACCTGCCGACCCCCCGACAAACCAAATGCATGCTGGGGGGGAAAAAGATCCGGTCGCTGGAGTTTCACGGGTGACTCCAACCCGGCGCCCGGTATTTGCAAAAGCGGTGACGTCCCCAGGTACCGGTGACGCCGTGCTCGCCAATGGCAGTTTTTTCCGTCCACCGCGTCCCACCGGCACTAATTTTCATTCATAATGATCTTCATGGGCGGCATTGAAGGACGAGGGTTTGAGCCGCTTTTCCTTGGCGCTGTCCCAGCACTTTCAGCCCTGATGTGCTGTCATAATTATGCTGTCCGTGCTAAATGCCTATTGTGTAAATGTGCATTGCAGCTGCCAACAGAAGCAGAAAATGGAGGGATTTTTCTGTCACGTGGCAGTAAATAATTGCATACAAAGTGGGTTACGCTAAAGCGCTATCTCCACACAAGGCATAATTCTGGGAGCAATGTATGGAATAAGACAATGACACAGGCATCCATGTGTGGGCACGCACACACACACACACACACATGCACGCACACGCACACACACACACACACAGATTAGAGAACTGTAGAGGCATTAAGGGGAATTCACATCTAGAAAAGAAGTGCTGGGTTTGGGGGAAAAGAATAGCTGCTACTTCTTCTTAGTCACTTCTATTCATCAGTTCAGGACGTTTGCATATTCACCTTCCTGACGGTGAACCCAGCCATCATTTTTGGTGATTGGAATTGCCCAATCCTTACATATCATATCAATCATGAAATTCCCCCACAAAGTAAAAAATGTGGAAGTAGGAACAGCAGAACTGAGCAAACTGTTCTTCCATTATTTCCCCCAATGGATAACTTGAGCTGTGGTTCTCATCCTTGGGGTCAGGACCTCACCAAATGTTTACCGAAAAAAACTTCAAATATACAAATATTTTAAAATCGTTGTGATAGCTGCAATTTGTATGAAATAAAATACTTCTTAGAAAGATTTTTTAAGAAAAATGTACTGGAAAGTGAAATTAAGCCTGTTTTGGACTTGGGTGTCTACAGTCAAAAGAACCACTAATTTCATGGAATTATTTGTCTTACATAAAGGTACAATCAGCAATTTGTTAGACCATCTAAATTCTGATTAGATTATCTTTCCATTAAGCTTTTAAAGACTACATTTACAAAATAGGTTTCCCAGAACTTAAACTTTCTCTTCCGTGTAAACGTAACTACATGGAATATAGGTATATTTTCACTTCAGCATTTAAAAACCATTCCAAGTGCAAACAGCCAAGGTGCACATACAAGTTATATACTCTAAATGTCATGCACTCAGCATCCTTGCAGAAAAAGGTCAGATCATACATTTCAGAATCAAAAATACCTTCAACCTTATAAATCATTATCAAATCATAAAGTGTTCTTCTTCACATGACAGTCCATGGATTGAGAAGTTCATTTGTATGCTAGGCCTTAACACCTAAAAAGCTCCAATCTGTCTAGCACTGCCAAAGAACAAATAAACACCAAATACATCAACTAGGCTATGAACTCTGGAACCATAAAGATCAAGGAAATGACTTGGGCTATGATGATGATTTGTCTATAACCATTCAGAACTCTACTTTAAGCAATGTGACAACTGTCCACAACAGAGGACTCAAGACGTGTCCATTATGTTTTTATGAAGGCCTCAAAGGAGATGACAGAGGATGTGGAAATGGAAAAATATCTTTGTCAACTTGATAGCCAATTTTCCATGCCAGAGTAGTCACCTATTTAACAATAAAATCAAAAGATTTTACTATATTTGATTTATCAATTTATTTTGTATTTTAAAATAGCATTAAAATCCCATTATTTCTTCTTCCTAAAAAACAGTGCATCTTTTCACAGCAGCCATTTTGACATGAAATAGCAGGTAAACACAGGTGTTACTAACGACATTGATGAAGGTTCTATCCCATTTAACAGAGCCAGGGTCCTGCTACTGTTCATGCTGGCTCACTGGAAAGACTCTGCTACACTTGAATGGAACAGAACCTTCATTAATGTCATTAGTAACACCTGTGTTTACCTGCAATTTAATGGCTGCTGTGAAAAAGGTCTACGTCAGAGGAATTAGTAGGCGCACTGATCACCCGTGGCTTTACACTTTTGAGAGATGCCTCTTTGCGTTAAGCCTGACCTCGAAAACTCGTTTCAACAGCAAATACAGCAAATTAAGCACAATGTTCTCAAAATGCTGCTTCATCGTGACCTCAAAAGTGTTACAGACAGGGATGTTGAAGGGAAATACCTAAAATTAAAATACCTAATAAAATATACAGTATGACGTACGTATATTGTATATGGCCAGACAATTACATGTCACTGTTTCAGATTTTGTAAAGTATACTTTTTATGTTTTAAGACGTTTTAAGACATGTGTTGAGGGTGTGCCACCAATTCCCAAACTGACCTGAATTAGACGTGTTCACGATTTTAGAGCCAGTGACTCAGCAGAAATATATGAAAAGCATTTTTTTTTTTTTTTAAATAAACTTGTGGAGAAATGCCTTAATTGCTTTTTCTGCACATTGAGTGAATGGTAGCAGATCAAAGCTGTAATTGACCGGAAGAGCTAAGTGACTTTACGCAGCCTGAATTGAGCCCTGTGTAAACAAAGGCAGTGGTGATTTTATACAGCGGTGTGTGTCTGTGTGTATGTCCGTCCGTGCCTGTGCGCAATTTTAAACCAGCGTCATTACAGATTTCTCACATTTTTCCTAAAACTAAGAGATTAGTTAGAAAAGTTCCCCCCGACTCAAAAAAACGGCAAGAGCAGAGCACGGTGAAATAAATTCTGCCGGTCTCCTGCACATGACATTGCACATAAATATTCAATAAATTAGCTGCGGCCGTTTTATAGATTGATCAGTCATCTCTGGCACACTGTGACAGGCAATGCTGGGCCTGAAATATTAATGCTGACAAATTAGGGATTTCTGAGTAAATGATGTCACATTGCACGGCTTCACTCAAATTTACTCCTTGGCACGAGGGCACATTTGCCGGCTCGGTAATATACTCGCTTCCCCCGCTGCTCCCCACCCTTCCCTTCCCTTGTCTCTACCCCTCCATCTCCTCCCTCCCTCTCATTGCCGCCTCAAAATGACATTCATTATTTTATCGTTAAGCAGGAGTCATTCTTTTCCTGCTGGCCCCGGCCACGAACGAAGAGAAAGGAAGAGGAAGGGAAAATGAACCTCCAAAAAGGCCAAATCACTGCTCGTCCAGGTTTCACAGTGGCAATTGGAGCTCCTCACTTTTTGACCCGGGGCCCCTGTTGAAAATGGCAGCATGTTGCGCCGCGGAGGCAGGATTGTGACAGACTCTCTGGGGAAATACAGCGGCATGTATGAGGCAAGGCCTGCTGGGTCAGGACAGAAGGATGGGAGCGTCTGTCAGAGTCTCTGCGAGGATTTCTACCAGCTACGATCGCAGGCAGCCTCTATTCATACATCAATTCACTGAGAGATAATGTGAGGATGGCTCGCAGCGCTGGGACATCAAGTCAGAGATTCTTCTGGATACAGGGATACCTCGAAAAGAAAATCTTCAATTGTGTCTTTAAAGGTGCACTACGCAAAATTTGCCAAGGGTTGGTTGGATCATTCAGACTCAACAAACAGAAAATGTGGAATAATATTTTTAATAGTTGAGTCTACATGGTTCTCAGATGACTCGCTGATAGATTACATGCTTATTACATATTTTGTCAGCTGACTCTAAAAAGTCCTCACTGCAACCATCCCTTAGCAATTTTGCATAGTGCACCTTTAAAGAAATAATCCAATGTTTTGGGGCAAAATATCCTTTTTCCAACTTACCCAGACAGAGACAAGATGTTCGATACCATTTGTACATCCATTGGTTCAGTTCCTATGCATAACATTTCATGTTAGCTTAGCAGAAAGACTTGAAGTCTACTTGAAGTTATTACCCTCACTCTGTTAAAGCGAGAAAAAAAAAAAAAAACTTACAGCAACTCCAAAGCTGTCTTATTTACGTAGTGTATTTGAAATACATGTCTCAGAATTTTTTTTTAAAGCCCAAAATATTGCCCAAAACGTAACACATTATGTATCTTTGAAGCTATAAAAAAAAGCCAGAAACCTTTTCTATTCATACATAATATCTACATATTGTATGAGTGAATGGAACTGGAAACATGAAAAGAATTGAGAAGATAGGAAACTTCACACGTCACCCTACAGCTGGAATTACACTGTATTAGTTGCAATAGTCATTAAAGATGCCACGTGTCTCATTTATAACTATCCATGTATCATTGTCAAATTAATTGTAATACCTTGGTATAATTACTATGAACAAATGAGACGAGTCCTGAACCTCTAATGGCCTCTAAACTACATTTTACATTGTGAGCCACTGGGTCAGATATGGAGGGAAATTTGCCTGAATTTTCACTTCATGGCACAAAACAGGAAGAGAGCACTGTTCTTGCAGAGCAAACAAACTAAAGCCAGAAGTTTCTGACTATAACAGATGGTGGCGGGAGTAAAAGGCTCGTAGAAAAATCACAGTCAACATGTTAATCATCTGTAGTAAAGAGAAAACCTTTAACCAAAGAAGCAAAAATTATTTAAGTGAATAGAAGCAACAGGGTTTATGGGAAATGTGGTCTTAACTTTGAGAAATATTTGCACTAAAAGTATCAATGGTGTGAGAAAAAAGGTTACCAACTGTTTTGAGCATGGTTGCATTTGATTATAATAATTATGCCAAGTTATTCCAAATAATTTTACAATGATATATGGATATTTAAAAATGCTACAGATAGCACCTTTAAGTGGTTAATGTGGTCTGTATAGTATAAAATATGTTTGTCAAACTTACTAGAAAACGTTTGTGCTGTCTGATGGCAGATTTTTATTTTTATTTATTTATTTTTTTGACATAATACCACTATCAATAGACTACCACTGCATATAGTGCACAGAAATTGGTAACATATTGGAAACATATTTACAATACCAAAGGACAGAAATTGTTCAAATAAAATATATCGTATATTATCACATAATTATTTTTACACAACGAGGATCCCTACTTTACTGAAGGAATGCTGCTTGTTATGTAATGCTGCTGAGTAAGACATATGGCCCACCTTCACATTTACTTATGCATGGGTCCTACAATTTACCCTTGTGGTATTGCAGGCGGCAGAGAAAGGCTCTGCTCAGCAATAACAGTCAGCTCATCTGCTGCTAGTCAACCTGTAATGAATGAGGCCTGTTTCTGAGATCAATACTATCTGTGAAGAATCGCCCCATGCCGGACAGCGAAAGATGAGGTGGTGACTGCTTGTGCGTGTGTGTGAGTGTATGTGTGTGTGTGTGTGTGTGTGTGAGAGAGAGAGAGAGAGAGAGAGAGAGAGAGAGAGAGAGAGAGAGAGAGAGAGAGAGAGAGAGAGAGAGAGAGAGAGTCGATAGAGTGGCTACTCATTTACAGTACCCCATAGTGTATGGCACGGCTATTCCTGGTTGGATCAGCACTATGAGTTTTGTCAACCCTCCATGTAAACCTGGATGGCCTGCGGATTACAGAAGACACTCACAGCCACAGATACCTTGTATTTTTATTTTTATTTGCATAACATAATTTATTTTTAAGAACATAATAATAACATAACATATTTTTTAAGGTTTACATGAATCTGTCCAATAAAAGTCCAATAAAATGTAAAAGCTTGTCATGATGTTTTGCAAATAAATGCAGTTTAGCTAGAAAAGTGAAGGCTTGGTCCTCACAGGCAGATCAGTCACAATACTGGACTTAGCCAACAGCATCGGCTCCTCTAACTGAGCCACTTTGGGGTTTGTCAGTTGAAATGCTTCAATCTGGTCTGATTGGAAGGATTTTTGTAATTCTTGAGAAAGGGGAGCCAATCAAAGCCATAATCTGAAACTGCCTGTTAAAAGGATGGATTTTTGAAAAAGTAGTAACTTTAACCACTTAGGCAGAATCAAATTTGAACAGTATCACCATTAAATATACTGTATATATACTGTATAAGTACAGGAAAAAATCAGTCCCTGTAATTGGGCACCTTTAAAGGAATACTCCAACATTTGAGGCAAAATACCCTTTTTCCGACTTACCCAGACTGAGACAAGATGTTTGATACCATTTTCACCTCTGTACGTCCACTGGTTCAGTTCCGATGGATAGCATTTCATGTTAGCTTAGCATTAAAACTTGAAGTCTACAGGAGTCATTAGCCTAGATGGTAGGAACTATAACATAGTTCCTACCATCCTACTAACTTCTCCTAAAATGACTCCTGTAGAATTCAAGTCTTTACGCTAAGCTAACACAAAATGCTATCCACAGGAACTGAACCAGTAGACGTACAGAGGTGAAAATGGTATCAAACATCTTGTCTTAGTCTGGGTAAGTTGGAAAAAGGCTAAATGTATGGGGTATTCCTTTAGCATTCCTTTAGTATTCCTTCAATGACCTTAATTCATAGTATATATCATAGTAAGTAGTATCAAACTGATGTCAGTTACAGGAAGTGTTGTAAGAAAAAATGCATGAATGCATATGATTTTTGTTCACATTTACCCTCAGATACATTTACCATGACGTCACTGCTTATGTCTCTGACTCAGGTCACCTCACCTGCTTACCATCCAACAAGTGAGGAGAAACCAACACAAACACAAAGGACACCTTCGATCCTTGTCTATGGTCGCCGTACATGTGTGTATCTGTGAGTGCTTGTGTGAGAGTCACAAGGGTGATATTAGCTGAGCACAAAGTGGTTCTTTAGTGGTTCTTTGACTCAATGGGTGTATCAAAGCACTAACGATAACTGCCAGGGTTAGGGATGCAAGGAATTCCCATTTGGGCCACCCATACTAAAACACCATGCACTCCCAGTCCTGTAAGGTGCTTTCAATAAAAGCTACTATCAAGCGGCACATGTCTGCAAGAGTTTGAGTAGAATAGTGAGTGTGTGAAGAGTTTGTGCATCTAAGCACAGCCATTTGTATCTTGAGTGTGTCCTCTGACCTGGGCCTGGCTTCTACAGATGACTTCCACCTGAAAAAATGCCTGGTGGAGGCAAAAAAAAAGGAAAATGTCTGTGGTCCGTCTGTCAGCCGTGGTGATGAATGGAAATGGGCTGCCCCCCTCCACCCCCTGCCCCACTCCAACACACACTTCTCCCTCTCCTCTCCATTCTTAATGCAATCACTTGGCTACGGCACCGTCTGCCGTCTTTGATGCCGGCCCGTTTTTGTAAGCAAATTACTCCGTCAGAACCCGGCGGCGCCTGTCCATCACGCTGAAGGAGGAGGGGAGTGTCGCTCAGACAGCTGACTGACAAGGAGGCACAGGGGGAAAAACAAGATGAGGCGGAGGATGGACGGAGCGAGGGACGGAGCAGAGAGGGGGAATCAGGCAAGGGAGATGGAGAGAATCGAGGGAGGAGGCAGAGATGAGGGGAAATGGAAGGACGTACGAGTTAGAGGGCACGTGAACGAGAGATAGGAAACGGTTTGAAGGGGGGAAAAAAACTGGGGCTGCTTTTTTGTGGAGTGTCCCTTGGGTGTGGCACTATCAAGTCAATCTGGGGGCTAATTCGTGTCAGGGTTTGAATCCTATCTCCTTGAGAGGCAAGCAGAAGGTTGATAAAAATTGAAGTGGAATTGAAGTTGGATGCACGAGAGGATAGGGGGCACAACAATAGGGTCGGGGCGGGAAGGAGGGGTGAATAGTCTGCACCCCCCCATGCTCTCTCCATTCTCACTGCATACCTATGACCTTGGCCAATGTGTCCTTGCCACTCACAACTTCCCTTACTACACCAGGCTTTTCTCTCACTTTCTTAATCTGTTATTCCTCCTTTTTTTTCTTACATCGGACCGTCAAGAGAATTTGAAACCTCATCTAGCCGAAACGGCTTCACATAAAGTATTTAAGTGATATTTAGATAGTCACAAAAAAAACCCAGTAGAAATCGAAATGCCTTATAGCATTTTTGTTCTCTTCTGTGACCACATGAATAACGCCCTTTAAATTATGTGCACAAAGACATAATCACGAGGTGTTTGAAGATAAAAGGGCTTTCCCATTTTTTCGACTCTCAAAGACAGAACCTCTCCTCAGCCAGCCAGTCAAAGTCTTATTATGATTAAATGCTGTACTTGCAAGAGGTGAGGTAATATGAATAATGCAGCAGCTCAGTGTGAAGCATATGAGTCGGTGTGAATTACATTGTGGGGGGAAACAAAGAGTTCTCACGACCCGAACCATGGTAGCAGGCAGGCACGCCGTTAATGACATGTCATTAGATGGGGGATTTGGTCTAGTTTTGACAGGTCCACTTTGTCTCCCCACCTGACCTATGACCCCCACCCTCTCAGGGTCGCAACAGGTTCCGACACACGTGCTCAGAAAGAGCGTGATGCCCACGATATGCGGTATCACGAATGCGCCTCCACCCAGTGCCGAACAGGTACCGGTTGGCAGGTGGCTGCTTCGTTCCACATGAGCTTGTAGAAAGCTTTACCTTCCCTCCCTCTTTCCCTTTTCCCCTTCATCCCCCTTCCCCATCTCACTCCTCAACTATCCCCTCTCTTTGGTGCTGCATTAATACCAGATTCCGCCTCCAAATCGCGAAAAAATAGCAGAAAATTAAGCACTTGAATTTGGAATCAGACACGCAGAGAACACAAAACCCGTGAATGGGAATGGAGGAGGGGGTGCTTTTTTCTTTTTCTTTTTTTTTTCTTATTTTTTTAAGGATATTTATGTATTCTCAGGCTTGGAGAAAGCATAGCAGACATCTGTGGCATCTTTCTAGGACTGCTTCATGCCACTCTTGCTGCCTGACCTGGATTTTTCAAACAGCTTCTCTGTAGGCACCGTGTTTTTAACCAAGGCCCTGGGACTGAGCAATTGTGGCAAAGCAAAATAATGGAAGACAGGAAAAATAAATTAGATG
>OMKZ01009281.1:1990-16903 GCA_900302535.1 Neoniphon sammara | reverse complement strand
GGCTCGTCAGGGGGCCCTGGATTTCCTAGCAGCAGCCCTGCTTACTTGTTCTATTAAGTTGCAGGTTGAGTCAACTTTTTACCAAGATGTTGTATAGAGGTAAAGGATGAAGTTTCAAGGTTGCCAGGTGTTCAGTGACGGACTTTTAAGTGGATATTTAATTGCTAAACCAGCACTTTTGACAGCTCATGAAAAAGTAAAACTGATTCTTTTCGTGGATCTTCAAGATTTTTTAAGATACCTAGACAGGGTTTAATGTTCTTAAACAAAAGAATGTCAAGTACAGTCAAGGATTTGAGAGTATGTATCTCATTTCTGTCTGATTTTATACCGCAGCGATGATTTCAAGAATGTCTTTGCATACTATTAATGTCAGAATATACCAGTCAAAAAGGCACTGTGATTTCAAATGTTTAGAAATACAGTTCATCCCAGTCGCTGAATGATTGCTCAAGGTCACTTCAGGTGCAAAAAAAAAAAAAAAGTACAAGTCTACAAAGATGCAAAAGAAACCGTTGTTTACAAATGCAAGCATAAAGTTACAAAATTCATCTCAAAATAATGTTTCACCAGTGAATGAACTTTGAATTCTAAACCAGTAACTGGTATTGCAATGATCCTTCAATGTGTCCTGTGGACATCTGTGTCTCACTACATGCTGAATGTCTAAAAATGTAATGACTGCATTTTATATAAGTCATTCATGTAATTTTGTTAAATATAGAGGGGCTTCTTGTCTGACCAGTATGTAGCACCCATTTAATAATATGTAGCACTTGGTTGAGTCTCCCCATTAGAAACATGGGTGATGTATCTAATTCATTAGGGATTGAAATACCAATGTCCATCGTAAATGCTGGTGTAGCAACAATTTTCATGGATTTCTTGTCACCTTTCACCACGATAATTTGAACTTGTGGAGGTAAGCTATACAGTTACCCTTTGTGAAATTGTCCCAGAGACAAGGTTTACTGAATTTGTTTGTTCTGGCACTGATTGTACGTTTGAGTGTAAATACATTTACAACATGAGTCTTGTCTTAGTGCACCAACAAAGTAGTAGAAGCATGTTTTTCTGTCTTTGCTGTTTCTCGCTCTCCCTTTCTCTTTCTCTTCCTCTCGCCTCTCTGCACTGAGACGGCCAAAATGTAACTGTAACATAGGAGATGTGGAAGATGAGGAATGAAGTAGTTAAACATGTAATGTACACAGTATGTTGATGCTTTTATTTGCACTTTGGGGAGCATACAGTATTAAAAAATTATTAAAGAAAACGCTGTCATGCTTGTGTTTGCCTGTCTGGTCTATTCAGGTGTCACACTGAATGTTTATTATATTTAACACACTCTGTATGTTTCTCTTTCTGTTTATCTCCCAATTCCCTTCCACATTAGCTTCCTTGCACATTTACTTTCACACAGAGAACCACAGGTTAATAGTGTAATAACAACGAGCACAACAGGCAAATAGTGGTAGATGTGGTTAGTTAGTGCGTTGCTGCATGAGCATGTAGAGGAGTGTAAATTAAACAACCTGCCTGCCAGGTGTGTTTGTGTTTGTGGCTCTGCGGGTGACATGGCAACACCCTCCCACCTTCACCATGGAAATCAGCCTTCCCTCGTCACTCCACAGGTTTATTTACTGCAGCGCTGATGGAGGAAACAAGAATTAATGATGTGTGAGCAGAGATGTGCTTCAATTTAAAGGTAAAAACTACTTTTTAAATCGTACTCCACGTATATTGTCACTACAATATCTTTGATTATTTATTGTCATGCCATACAAGCTTTTAGATGTTTGTCCAGAATGGATGTTCTTGCCATGCAGAGGCAATAGTTTTTGCATCAATTTTTGTCCAGTGTTTGTTTTGTCACTGAAGAAGGGCTGAGTTCTCCCTCTCTCTCTCTTCTCTCTCTGCCCAGGTGTATCATGGGTTGTTTTGACCTGATAGAGCCTGTGGTTGGGATCAATGCCTTCTCCATGTTCATGACCTACCCTCTACTGCAGCAGTATGTGTACAGGAGACTGTGGCAGCAGCTCAGTGGTGCTCCTTTCCCCTCCGAGTGGAACAGCATCCACTGTGCAGACAACTCAACCAACCTAACCCTCATACATGTGGTAAGCATGTATGATTTTTGTCTGGTGAGAGTGTACAGGGTGACATTGTCATTTAAAAGGTTTATCTGACATTATGCTGGGCATCAACTGGCTTAAATCCATTGTTGGCTTTTCTTTTGCTCATCAGAGATCTTTTTCTCTGATGAGCTCTAGATGCTCCTGATCGCCTCACTTTCAGCACCTTCTACCTCTTTCTCTTGCACTCTCTCCAGGAGGTCCAGAAGGAGGCATCTCTCTTCTTTCTGTACACTGAGCTCTGTTTCCTCTTCCCCAGCCTGCTCTCCTCCCCTCTCCTGGTCTCCTACAGTGACGTCCGGGGCAGAAAAGCTGCCATAGTTCCCCCTTTGGTTGGAAACTTGCTTTTCACGTTGTGCTACTTCGCCGTCAGTGGCTTCTCTCTCAGCCTGAGCTGCCTGCTTGGAGCTGCTTTCATCAATGGGATCCTGGGCAGCTCCACAGCATTGATTGGGGGTTGCTTTGCCTATGTTGCTGACCGGTGTGAACAAGGCAATGGGGATAGATGTGTGGTAAGGGGAATTTCACAAGGTAGAATGAGGAGGGGAGATAAGTATGAGGAGCCTGACAATGGATATGAAGAGAGGGAAGTTGGAGAGGATGGAAAGAGTGACCAGGTGCATGAGTGGTGTGAGGAGATGAGAGTAAGAGTAATGGGTCAGGATGGAAGTAAAGATAATTCAAGGGCCAAGACCATGCGTATGGCCAGCCTGGAAATGATCCTGGGGCTTCTTTCCAGCCTGGCGTCTCTCTCTACCGGCTTCTTCATCCATGCTGCCGGCTTCACCTGGCCCGGCCTCACTGCAGCCCTGCTGCACCTCCTCAACTTGGGCTACGTGCTCTTTGTGCTGCAGGAGTCCCTGAATCCTCCCTCAACGGCATTCTCTCCTTCATCAACTTTTTCTTCATCCTCATCAAGCTTTCCACCAAAGGCTGACAGCTCCTGTCTTCCCAAAGGAAGGCTGCTGATTGGTCAACTTCAGGGAGTGTATCTGATTTTTGCAACTGGGACACGTAGAAGAAAAGCTGCTCTGGGTCTGATGATGGCAGCTTTTGCTTTGTATAAGGTAAGCCCACATCTATCTATCTATCTATCTATCTATCTACCTATCTATCTATCTATCTATCTATCTATCTATCTATCTATCTATCTATCTATCTATTTATCTTTTCTCCCTCAGGTCTCCAAGCTGGGTGGTATGTCTGTCTTCATCCTGTATGAGCTGAATAAACCGCTGTGTTGGAGCGAGGTGTTAATTGGCTACAGCTCTGCTCTGACTGCAGTCATCTATGTGGGCAGCTTTGCAGGCATCTCCCTCCTCTCCCGCTGTCTCAGAGACACACACGTCGTCCTGCTGGGTCTGCTGTCTGTCAGCACAGGCCTGCTGATGGCTGCGTTTGCAAAGAGCACACTGGTCATGTTCCTCGGTGAGTGTGTGAATGTGTGTGAGAATGTGTGAATGTCTACACTGGCTGGTCCATATGTGCATGTTTTACTAAAGAAAAGGATACAAATACAGCATCATCCATTGATGCTAATGTGCACACAGCTAGTTACAGCACTCTGCTCCCTCTCTGCTGTGCTCTACAGTGAGGCTGCCTTTGGTTCTGTCCTCCATGCCCTCAGCTGTTCTCAGGTCCATGATGTCAAAAGCAGTCCTGAGCTCTGAACAAGGTAAAGTTTCACTCCATGTGCACAGTGAAGGTATGTAATGTGCCAACCATTTACAAGTCATTGCACTGCGAAAAATCTCCATCTTAAGAAGTCAATTAGTTTCATATTCAGTGTTTACATTTTTTTTGTTGTTGTTGTTTTAATTGTTATTTTGTAATTGTTTCCAGATTTTTTTTTTAATCATATCATTTTCACTACATTGAAAACAAGTGAGATAATTTCATCCCACTAGCAGATTTGTCCACTTGTTCAAAGAAAAACAAGACTTTAAGACTCAATATGAGACTAAATGAACTGTCAAAATGGAGATTTCTTGCAGTGTGCATGTGGGGCAGCTCATCACTATGATCATTTATTGATACTGTAGGAAATTCTGTTTTGACTTGTGTGTGTCTGTTGTACATGAAGAATAAAAATAATGCTGATTCTGGTCCCATCATGAAATTTTATTTCTTCTATGTGGAAAATACTGAAACTATACAGTAGAAATGCTATTGTTTTAATGTTTACACATTTCCTGTGCAGGTGCATTGTTTGCATCTATTACATTTGTGGAGATGTTGAGTTTGAGTGTGGCACTGACGGTGTTCAATAGCACCTATGCCACCACCGTCTCCTGGTTCTCTGGGTTCAGCTTCCTGCTGGCTTTGTGCCTCGCCATCATCGCTGCTGTTCTGATTGGGTGAGTCAAGTTTTACTCATTCTCATATGATAAGGAAGGAGGCACACTAAGACCAATAGGTACAGCTCTAATTGCTCCTAATTGACTTGAGTCACCACAATATTGAACTGTTCGAGAATGGATTTCACTTGTTTAACTTTGAGTCTGTAGCTGTTTGTGAGAAGGGTGGAGGCTGTGGGTTGAGGAGAAGAGGCAGGTTTTTTGTTTGATTTATATTTGTCATTAATCCAGGAGCTGCTAATTTACATAAGTCTTACACAGTGTACTTTTAAAGTAGGTCACCATTTAGTTAAGAATAAATATTTATAGTAATTTGTATCTCAGAGGTCTTCCCTTCATGTGAAAGGTGCACTATGCAAAATTGCCCAGGGTGGATTTATGTGAGGACCGTTTAGACACAACTGACAAAAAATAGCAAAACAAACAAACAAACAAACAAACAAACAAACAAACAAACAAAACATGTAAATTATCAATAAGTGGGGGTGATGAGAACCAGACTAACCATTATTATTATATTACATGCTTAATTCACATTTTTTTGTCAGTCCAAACTTAAATCGATCCCTGGCAATTTTGCATGGTGAACCTTTAAATGTGACTGCAGCCGTATCCTCAGTGCTAAATTAGTTCTGTATAACCAGAGCAAGAAACCTGTTTTTAGTCATGAAACCTAACACAGGTGAGCAAGTTTCTGCTGACAACAGCTGCTGCTTATGCTATCAAGGGAGAAGTAGACAGGTCTTATTTTGTTTTGGGAATGTTACTTGAGTTCATAACAGTGTTTCTATATTGACAATTTTAAAAGATGGGATTGAAAATACAGCTTCCCTGGTAGAAAACGATTTATGTCTGAACTTGTGTGTCATGTTGTCTCCAGGGCTCTTGTGTATTTGGATGTGGATGAGGAGGAGGATATGAGCAGGCTCACAGTGGAGGAGGATGATACAGACACAGACTGCAACAGAGGAACACTAAACCTGACCCAACAGGAGTCTGACTAGACTCTGCTGAACATCCCGCCTCGTTGCTTCGTGAACAACTTCTCAGCTGGACTCCTTATAATTCTAATCCTCTCTGTTGGAGAACTCCATGCAACACTCATGTCATACAGTTCACATAACTTGGTTAATTAGCCCCAGAGACTTCTGAGCAACAGCTTTGTCTCTGTAAACTTGACTGAAAATGCACATGCATACAAGACCTAAGCCATGTGCATACTCTCTGAAAAAAGTCATGTGGCTCCATAAATACCATTAATACTTTGAAAATTACTGAAAATACTTGTAACATGGGCCTGGTGATCTGCCTTAAGGCTCATAATACTGGTTTATTTCAGAATTCTGGCCAATGTGAACAAAGTGAGAAGATATAATTACAATTTTGGACCAGTGATGAGATAAAAAAAAAACATTGCTAAGATAACCAGGGTCTGTAATCCACATCATATCACTATCATAAACCTCATCAGAGCCAGCGACCCTGGTTCCCAAAGAGCTGTGAAAAATGATTCAAAGTCTGGTCTAAGACTAGGAATCATTGCACAGATGGATAACACAAAATGTAAATTAGCGAAACTGGTAAAAAAAAAAAAAAAAATGTAAAATGCATTCATGCTTAAAGAAGCAAGAGCCAAGTAAGTACAGACATGCAGACAATTTGAAATAAACACTGAATAAATATGCAACACAGATCAATTCTGCAAGTTTAACATTTAATAAAGAGTATCAAAATATGTAATTGGTGAACATTTCACTGTACAATACAATATTTGATATGAAATATTTGATGAATAAGAAAGTCATTGTACAACTAATTTCAATATATTATGATAATTGTAAAAAGGCTTTCATTACAAATTGTGCTAAACATGTAAACACTGATTTATTCTGATATTTAAATCCGATTTAATCTGATTAAAGGGACTTCAGAGGATAATTTGAGGTATTGCCGATAAGCCCACAGGCCATAACAGGTTGACGGCTTCACTTCTTCATGAAGTGGCCTAAGACATCCATGGGCAGGGGGAAGATGATGGTGGAGTTCTTCTCTGCTGCAATGGTGTTGAGGGTCTGCAGGTAGCGAAGCTGCAGGGCTGACGGAGACTCTGCAATCACCAGGGAGGCCTCCTTCAAGGCACGGGATGCATTCATCTCACCCTCTGCTGCAATCACCTGCAAGTAGAAAGAAAGTGAGATTTAGGATTACAACACAGTAAGTAGCCCTGAAAAATAAGGACGTGGCAAGATGAGATGCTATGTGCAGCACCTTATTTAGAAATCTCCCTGAAATACCAATATTGTACTAGTGTAGTCAATAATGTACTTATAACTGGAACATTTTGTCATTTACATGCGTGTATGTGTATGCATGTATGGATGTGTATGTGTCACATGTCTTGACCTTGGCTCTGGCCTCTCGTGCAGCCTCTGCCTCAGCAGCCATGGCTCTCTGCAGCTGATGGGGCAGCTTCACATCCTTAATCTCCACACGCTCCACCTTGATGCCCCAGTTGTCTGTGGCTTCATCCAGGTTCATCTGTGAAAAGAGAAGACAAGCTTCTGAGTATACAGTATAATTAGACACTTCTGTAAACTGCCAGTGTAAGTGAATTAACTTTATAGTTAATTGTTATATTAGGGGGGAAATTTAATTATGGCACATTTAGAGAGAAAGCCATGTTATCTCATGTCAGCTACAGAGGCAAAGTCACAAATAAGCTGCAATCACCTATAAGAGATCTGTTATTGAGCACTGGGAGCAGGAAATGTACTGAAAAGTTGTTTATCATAGCAAACTAACAGTGGTTGACATTAAACCTGTTCAGTCCTCCGGAAATGAAAGCACAAAGGAAACCAAGCTCTCACCTCGCTCCTGTTTCTGCTCACCTCTGTTCTTTTTTCCTCACTCTCTCTCACCCTCTCTCTTATTCTGTCACAGCTCATCCTCCTTAGTTCCCTTATCTTTAAATAGATGAATTTGCTCATAGATTTGGACTGCGGCTGACTGCTTTGTTCTATAGAGAACATTTTTTCATATCAAAAGACACTATACTTTGTTGTACATTTGAATTTTGAACTGAATGAATGCTCTGTCATCTTGATATACAACCACATGACTAGATAGTATAAATAAGAAATAAGAACAAGGATGACTTGCAGATAATCTGATGTGCAAGTATATATTTTAATGACACCACTGTAAAGATAATCCTGTATTAAATCCTATATTAAAATATGACTAATTACCAATTATTGATTACCTCTTGGTATCTAGCTTCAGGGAGCTTGGTTTCTTTTTACACCAACTCCGCTTTAGACCAAGTCCCAAAAGGGATCACACTGACCCATAACAGGCCTGCATACAATGTAGAAAAGGAATCAGTGGCCTTCTAGTTGAGTGTAATTATCGGTTGTGCAGCTCTTTTGAAAGGAGTTGATATGAGGAGAACAACAAGCTAATACTCTCACACCCTCCTAATAATTTTCATTTATACAAAGTAATTTGAAATTTAATCATGGTTCCTGTAAAATTAAGAGTAACCAGATTACGCATATTTTTTGTAAATTCTGCTTAATCAATTATATATTCATATGATATATTCAAACATCACATATATATTCTCTGCCTCTCTGTTTGTTTTTAAAGGTAAATTTGGCTCTAAGTTCACCATCTTTAGCTTCAAATGGAACTGAGGTCCTGTACCTGCATGCTGTGTGAGATGCCCTCACGGTCAGACAAGACCTCAGCAAGGTTCTTAGTTCCCAGGACGTTCCTCAGGGTGGTCTGGGCCAGCAGACGGGTGGAGAAGTCGGCATTAGTCACGTTGGCCACGGAGGAGATGGGATCACTGACCCGGAAGTACACCACTCCATCCACACTCACTGTGACTGAGTCCTTGGTCAGGATCTATGAGAGACGGGAAGAGAGATAAAGTCACTCAAAATTCTCTCAGATTTCGAGAAGAACCGACAGCTTTTTTTCTGATGAATTAACCCCAACAGTTTTTTGTTGTTGTTTGCACTCATAACTACCTCTTGGGGTGGGATGTCAAATGAGACAGTTCTCAGGTCCACTTTCACAAAGGAATCAGTGCAAGGCAGAATAAAGAAAATTCCTGAAGAGGAAAGAGAAAAAGAAAAAGAAAGATATGCATTATGAATCAGTGTAGATTTACTATGGGTGTTTTAATTTGTGCACAAATTATGTCCATAATCAAGCTATTTTGTTGGTCAGCTGATCTGTAAAATAAATACATTTTCATACCTGGTCCTTTAGCCTTCCTGTCTGTGATGCGTCCGAGTCTGAAGATGACAGCGCGCTCATACTCCTGAACAATCTATAACAAAGAGGATGTCCAGAATGCAAGTTTAATCATCCAAACTTGCCTTTATAAAGTGATCAGGTACAATAGCTAAGGTCACCAGGGTTTCTACACATTTACTGAGTTTACTCACCTTGACGCAAAACCAGATGGTGAGGGGGAAGAGGCAGACTGCAAAGATGCCAGAAATTATGACTATTATCCAACCAACACATCCCAAAGACCCTGTTCGCTCAGCTGGAGAGAAAGAAAGAGAGAAACAGAGGGTAGGAAAGGTTATTTTGAATCAAAACCCCTTGAACTGAAAATGAAACAAAAAGAAACATGCTTTTTAGTTCACCGCAATCTTTGTATGATTACAAAGGTTGAGATTTGAAGTGCACGACATCAACAATAAGCAAAATGTGATTCATTAAGATCCAATACAGGGAGATTTGAAGGCTAGTGACAGGGAAGCTGCCAGTTCAAATACAGGTCAAATTTGGTTCAAATCCCTTGATGGGACGATCTGGATGGAGAATGTGAATAAGTAATGGTCTCCAAAAATGAGGTGTGCCCCTAAGCAAGGCACTTAAAGGTATATTATGCAAAACTGAAGTGAGGACTCTTCAGACTCAACTAAAAAAAAGACAAAAAAAAGAAAAAGAAAAAAGAAATAAGCATGGATTGGTTGAGCCTACATGGTTTTCATTCTCAAACCGACTCTGTGATAGATTATGTGCTTATTCTATGTTTTTGTCAGTTGAATAGAAAGGGGCATCACTTCAATCAACCCTCAGCAATTTTGTGCAGTGCACCTTTAAATCCTGACTAGCAGTGGAGATACAATCAGTTGAACTGCCTTTAATGAATAAAAGTCAAACAATAATTCTCCTCATAACCATAATTACCGTCATTTATCACTGATCAATGACATGTGGCTCACATTTTAAGATTAGATCTCATGCTGCTACTGGCAGGTGGGCCTTTAGCCTGTTTACACACACACACACACGCACGCACGCACGCACGCACGCACACACACATGCACACAGTGCAAACAGTAAAATATTTACTCTGTAGTGGCTCTTTGGTGTTAAAGGGAATCATTAGGTGAGGAAGGATCTGTGTGTCATATTTGTCACGTCATTTTTTCACTCTGAAATGACTATTACACTCTTTATTTCAGAGTGAGTGCACTTCACTTCTGTTTCGCAACAATGCCTTATCTCCAGGTCACAAGAAGTATTAACCTTGAGCTTTGTATTGAGATCGGGATTTGCACTGTTCATCTTACAGTACATCATAGAAATTCACACATACACATTAAATGCACATGTTGAATATAGGGGCGCGACCTGAGCCCCCCACTTATATTATTCTAGAATATTATTATTGCTATTATTTATTTATTTATTTATTTTAGTGATTGTCATTTTTAATTGGATATTGCATTTCTAGTGAACATATATTGACATTTAAGTGTTAAAACCAGAAAACAAAGCAGAAAGATTAAGGTTTTAAAAACATCAATGTTTTCACTGCAATACCAGACCACAGTGAGCAAGAGTCTATTTTAAATTTGGTGCAAGGCTGTGACCCACATTGTCTCCTACTGTCACCTGCACAAACATGAGAGTTGCTGTGCAAATGGCTTGTCTCATAAACCACAGCTCAACCAGAAGAAATGGAGGTTCTTCATGACGTTGATGACAATTGTGTGTTTGTACAATATTAAAACAAAGGTTTATTTTCTCATTCTTAATAGGATCTTCATACCACATCTTAACAAAATTTAAATAATCTGCATACGTGCTTTAGTAGTGAACATATGTTGACATTTCAGTGTTAAAACCAGAAAGAAAATCAGAAGGATTAATGTTTTAACACCAAAACATTTGTTTTTACTAGTAATGCAAAAACACATTGTGAAACAGTTTGTTTGAAATCAGGTGCAAGGCTCTGGCCACATTGTGCCCGACTGTCACCCGCACAAACATGAGAAAAGCTTTGCAAAAGACTTTCCCTCACAAACCGCAGCTCAACCAGAGGAAATGCATCTTTGTGGGACTGCTGACAGCTCTGTGCTGGCACACTATTACAACAAAGGTTTTACCATTGTCTAACAGAGCATTATAACGAGGCAAACTGATGCAAATTAATTCCCTTCCACTATTCCACATGTTCTATAATAGTTATTGAAAAAGGTTATCTGCATTTTAGTTAAAAGGCATTTTAATTGTAGTTTAAACGACACATTTCATGGGCCACCAAACTTAATATCCGTGTTGTGTAGCAAACCAAAACAGTACCAAGTTTTGACAATAAAACTAAGTTAGCGGGTAAATCAGTAACATTGCACACAAGTATCAGAACATGAAGACTTCCAAAACAATAGGGGTGGGGTGGGAGTCATGAACAGATAATCAAGCAAATTATTTCTTCATAACTGTGTCATAGCACACCAACACAGATTCAGTTGTGGCCCAAAGTGATGCAATGTGAATTCAAGTAAATGAAATGTACACTGCTACCTATGTCACATGATCCAGTCCAACAGGGGAGACTATGAATATGAGTGGGAGATTTTACTGGAAAACTACTGTCTGTGCTACAAAGGATCCCACAAGCCCTTAATAACTAAACATTTGCACAAGCCAAAAGAGGTGTGTAACATGACACTTCTCATCCATGTGCTGATTACACAGGCAATAACCCACCAAGCCAAGGATACATGGATAGGCATGTTGGATAAACACACACACACACACACACGAGTCACATGCTTTGGAGGCTCTTTGTTTCAGTGACATGTGACTTCTGTCTCTATGACGATGAAGGTATACTATCGAGCCTCTGTAGCTGTTATCTACCTGCACAGGTGAGGTCCTGTGCAACATACCTGACTCGCATAACTGTTAACATGATAACATGCTGTGCCTACAATATGGGACACAGAGTCCTCAAACATATAACAACAAATAACAACCCCTTTGTTAATCTATGAGTTTTACTTCTCCAAGGCAACAAATCCAGTCATGTATCTTCGTAAAGCTCAGCAGGTAGACACAAAGTGAGTGAGAAAGGTTGTATCTCTTACATATTAAGTCTTCTTTGCTCTGTCCCCTCCTCTTCTGGCTTTCCATTTGGTCCTCCATTTCCATATGCTGGTTGAAGACGAGTGTGCCTTCTAAAACTGAAAGGGGAAGGCTGTGTGAGAGAGGTTTACTGGTGTAGGAGTGCACAAAGTGAAGAGGGAGTCACCCAGCTTTTTAAAGTAGCACTGCCACGATATAAAGTGGCTCAGGAAGGGTGTGGCTTGGGGTCTGAGTTAATCATGAACAAACTGCCACACTTATGATGCTAAGAGGTCACTTAATAATCTGTCTTTTTATGGTATGCATTTTTATGAAAGAACGATGGATTTATTTTCCTGCCCAAAGGAATCAATAAATGAAAATGTATCATATGAATAGATTAAAGTTATATATTTTTCCATGGTCCATACATATACAGGTAAAATTGCTTTTCAGAACTGACAATTTACAGACAGCAACATAGGAATTTTTTACATAAAATATGACATATAGTCACAAATAGAGACAACTAGTAATTTATCTGACAAAAAATCAAGACTGTGGTGATGTTCATGTATCAGACATTTTTGACAACCCACTACAAATGACAACTTTTTTGAATATAGTATTAATCATTTCAAATCCTACAGGCTCCCTCAAAGGTGGGGAGCAATGATTGTTGTTCTTTCTCTAATAGCCCACAGCCTGAAGACTATCAACCTTAAATTTGCTTAAATTTTCCTTGCAAAAATCTGATGCCTGATTAAAAAAAGAAACTAGATTAGACCTAGAAGGATGATCTTTGTAAATAAAAACTGTCTCATGGTGCTGCAGTTTACCTTAGTATTGAATGGTGAAGGCACAACTTAATATTGTTTTAGCTTGTTGATAAAAACAACTCATTTGAATACCACTGTGGCCTTTGCAGAAGGAATTATCACTAACAGTTAGACACTGTTTCAAAAATGAACAGCTAGATGATTGCAGTTCCTTAATGTAGAATATAACAATTGAACTGTGTCTTCCCAAATTTCATTTCCCTCTAGATTGAGGAACTGTTGTTTGAAAGCCTGAACAATGCATATAGGTCGATATTTCAAAATGAGCTTAACATTGGATTCTTTTTTTCCCTCACGTCACACCCTTTGACACTGTAGTGAACCTGTTGTTGCTTAGGTCTATCAACTTTTTCCACATTGATAATCAAGTGAAAGGAACCATGAATGCACTATAAACACCATGAGTAGGTTTGGGGTGGCAGGCAATGGAATAAATTATGACAAAGATGGAAAGAAGAGGTAATCGTGCCAGGATGACAAGGCCTCATATGACTACTGACCTCACTTGAACATGATAAAGCACCCCTACCTGTGTTGTGCAATATTATGGATGCTCATGATAAGCCACATGGACGGGGCGGAAAGTAATGGCAGTAGGTTGTAAAACTGGACTATTAAAGGGATAACAAAGACAAAATAACAGAACACAGGAGTAGAATTTTCCATCACCTTCAGAACAGCTTCAGTCATCTGCCAGTTTCTGAAGCTGTAGTTTTGTAGTGTTTAACATCTATCCAGATAAATGTCTGTCTGTCAGTGTATTTCAACTTGTTACCTCTGTTCATCTTCACTTCATTGTTTTGAAAACTCAAACTGAAGTTGTGATTGTCAGATAAACCTTTTTCATGTGGTATTTCTATTTTGTTCACCCTTCTATCTTTACCTAAGAGGCTCACCTGACAGACATGGTGTCACATTAAATCACTTTAGTTACAGCAAAAGTAGAGGAGGGACTGAGCACTTCTCTGCCTTCACTAATCCAGCTAAAGAAATAATCCCACAGTTAACTGGCACGTTGATAAATAATGGTGCAAGGTGGAAAAAAAGACCAACACAAGACAATATAACAAAACAATTTTTCTATTAACTCTCAATCAATAAAGCAACTGTAAGTGAACCCCTGTACATCAGAGTAAATACTGGAGTGCATGTTAACTTAAGTACAACTGAAGTTTTTACCATGCTGCAGAGCATTATTCAAGATTACAGCCATATGACATCTCAAGTCAGTATACTGATTGACAAACGATGCTGTCAATTGTTCCCATCAACAAATAAGCCAGCATATGTATACTCAAATACTGTAATTACAGTGCTAGCAGTGTCACAGTTGTCAAAAGAATTTTGTAAACATACAAAAAAATGTCACAGTAAATTTCTCAGAGTCACATACAGTATATACTCAATTAAAATAACAAGAACAGAAGTGTAACGGCCAAATACAAGCTTTGTCGAAAACACCCTCTCCCTCTCCACAGCACAAGTATTAAAAATCATATGGTAAGCCCACTTCAATATGTGACTATGCCATGAAGCTCAATATGTCATGAGTCAGCTAAAAAAATGCATATTCATAATATAATTTTAGATTTGCATCAACAATCGATCAGCATGATAAATACATCCTTTCCGCTGGGATTGGACATGGAGTACTAAATGGGAACATTGTCAATTCATCACGAGTCCATGTATATTCTTTAAAGCTTACCATAATAATCACTAATTTCACTAATATACAGTCATTCACTTGATTAAAAAGCCAAGTCCAGCTAATGTTAAAAAGTCAATGGCTACTTGCAAAACTTACCTAACAACTAAAATTAATAATTGTACACTATGGGCAATATAACTAATATGTTCCCCCATACAAACACATATTTTCTTGCTGTTTTCACTGTAGTGTTCGTCATGGTATAGCTATTCTGTCTGTAATAGACAGAGTATTTAAACTTTTCACTCAATTGTCCTGCATGGGTCAAGTGTTTGACCAAAACACATGGGTGTTTGCATGCTGCTGAGAGGGTGGAGCAGATAGTTAGATAGGGCTAAATGTTTAAGTGTCTGTTTCAAAAACTCAGAGACTGGGGTATATGCTGTCTATGTGTGTGTGTGTGTGTGTGTGTGTGTGTGTGTGTGTGTGTGTGTGTGTGAGAGAGAGAGAGAGAGAGAGAGAGAGAAACTGGGCATGCTCAAATGGGGCACAGA
>OMKZ01009280.1:5978-17860 GCA_900302535.1 Neoniphon sammara | reverse complement strand
GCAACATGTAGCACATTTTTAATTTCCTCAGGAAGTTTCTCAAAGTGCAAGCGAAAGTGCACTTCTTTCTCAACTTCGCTTGATGTACAGTGACCAACAGTTTTTTTCTTCTTCTTCTTCTTCTTCTTCTTCTTCTTCTTTTTCATCTTTTGGTAACCATGGTTTTCTCTCTGCCTCTCTCTGCTCTGTGGGCACCGAGCCTGGAGCTGCTCAGCATCCATCTCTGCTTAGCGTCTCTGACACTGGACAGACACTCCCGCTACAGGGCCAGCTAATATTCTAATTTACTTGGTGTTTTGGCTTCGTTGTGTTAGTGTTCCTGGTCCAAGTCAGACTTTTTACTCATGTTTTCCTCCCATTTTCTCCTCATTTCTTCTTCCTCTCAGCCCACCAGTTGCTGCACATCTCCTCCTACTCAAAAAGAAAAATGATCAGAGAAACATCAATGCTGTAACAAGAAACAACCACAGCCACACATACACCCACCCACCCACACACTCAACCTTACACACATACACACACACACACGCACGTACATAACACACTCACTCCGTTTGACTTCCTATTTCGTTCCATTACAGCCGTTGTAGAGCTGTTTTTAAAGAGCACACAATAATGCACGACAGCATCTTAATTAAGAAGAAACTTTGATTAATGGGGGAAAAACAGTAATTAGACTTTGTGTTACTCTTTCAGTCTCATCCCTGTGATGATTCAGTGTTTATGCTCCCTATGGGTGATGCATAGCAATTATAATTACACTATCTGGGGGGAAATAAAAAAAGGAAAAGAAAATTACAATTAGGTGTCTTACTTTGACTCAAAACTTTATGTAACCTTGTCACCTTGTTACACCTTGTTACATTTCCTGGCATTTGTTACATTTTAAGGATTGAAACTTTTTAAAATGATTATATCATTTCAAGATTCAAGATTTTATTACATTCTTTGTAAATGTATTACAATAATACATTATAGTATTTTTGACCCATCAGTAAGTTAATTTAATAAATGTTGAAAAGTTATCACACTATCCAACAGCTGCTTAAACCCCCAGAAAACAGATACAGTGCAGGTCCATTTCAGTACACAAAGATACCTTTGCCACAAATGTCCACTTCTCTAGTTTTACTGCTAATAGAACATATCTGTGCCTTTTTTCCTCATGTTGTTTTGTTTTCATAAAAAATCCAAATATGAGCATTTTTTGTCATTTGGGGTATGTAATTTCAAAGTGCAAAATATGGACTAAAGGTACAATATTCACAGACTAATAGGGTAGAGTCCTGCACAAATGTTCATCCGGGTACATTCTTGTATCCTATTTTCTAAGAGCGTACATCAGCTGCTACAAGCCTCTGTGAAGGAGCTGGTGACTCGGAGTCAGTAATGAGCCGATTAAATTTCAAAGTTTATAACTCACCTTAAAATATTCATTAATTGCCAGAGTGCTTTTGTGGATGGACTCATCAGTGTGTTAAATATTGATACAAATTGATATCAATTTGTAGAATGTTTGCTAGATCCATTTAGGAGAATCATTGTTTGACTGTTTGCATTTCACAAATCAATAACAATCAACACAATTAATAATCACAGATGATTCAACTCACAAAATATTCCAGTTGGCAATCAGCAAAGTCAAGGTGTGGTGTTTTAAATCGCTGAATTTCTCATCTTGCAGAGAAAACTTCATTTGTACTGACTGGACTGTCAGGAGGCTCAGGCCCAGTTACCAGACAACTCCTTGTTCTCTGGTCACATTAAGCAGATGCCCGGGGGAAACACTGTTTGTGGCGCCTTCTGTTGCTATGAGATTATTGAAAACCTTCTTGAATTGCAGTTCTGCGTTACTGAGAGCAGAAGCACTTTGATTATAAAAGGAGACAGGGCGCTCGGGGGCCATCTATACCCCCGGGCACCTGGAGCCCCAACACAACCAGACCACTTTCTTTTTGAACGGGGAGCTGCTTATATCTAACCTTCTGCCTCATGTAGTATCATTTTTTTCTTCGTTAGGGACACTGTCAAATTGTAAACAACGTGGAGTCATAAAATTTATTCTGAAGGACAAACGGTGCTCCCTCATCTCCATATTCAGAGATGTTTGCTCGGCCAGTGCTGCGGTCTTGTTAATCTGTTTAAGCTTGCAGCTGCAGTGGCTAATCTGTGCAGAATCGGCATTGGCACTGTTACAGCTACAGTGAGCTATCAAAGCTGTTTTGCCTGACAGATATGGAATGTAAATTTTGAGCAATGCTAAAAAGACATTTTGGCTAACAGGCTACTATGATAGTGACAGGCATCTAACCTAGCATAACTGTAGAGTAAGATCTGGATCTGTTCTTCATAATACTCTGGTGAATGACGTGTTCGTTCTCATTATTCCAGGACTGTAGTAATTCTTAGTGCAGCAACAGGTGACCTAGCTAGCCACTGTGGACTGAGCAGCTTCTGCACTTCATGTATCCAGTGCGAACTGAACTGTCCATTCATACAATAGGACCAGCATTTATTTTCTTTTATCCGCCTTTTTAATGAATGAGCGAGACGAGAAAAGACAAGCTGTGCTGAGGCGAGGAGGGAAGTTCTCCAGCAGAGCAGGAAGGGATCAGAGAAGAGTGAGGTCAAATTAAAGTAAAAATACCACAGCGACTAAAATACCAACACGACTACAAAAAGATGACAGGGGAGTGACGCAGAGCGTTACGCAAACTCTCCTCTGCCTTCCGACTTCTGTCACTTTCTCTTTCTCCTGCTCGCTCGTCCTCTGCAGCTGCAGAGCGGCAGGAAGGAAGGAGGCGAGGCAGAGAGGCGGCGGCTGAATTAAAACTTTTGCTGTGATAGTCGTAGTCACTTGATGCCCAATTAATATCCAAGGGGTCATTGGGTTTGCCGTAGTTCCGCCTGAGCAAACCGAACATGGCCGGTGCATGTTGCTGAGGTAATTAGCTCCAATGAACACACACACACCACACACACACACACCTTGCTCTGTCTCCATGGGTACCGGGTAGACTTACAGTTCTGTCTACAATGTAGATCTTTTAAGAGATGAACAACCTGTTGTGATTAAAGTTTCTTTCCTTCTGCACAGGCACACACGTAAAATAAAATTTAAGATGAAACTTTAATGATTGCCATAGTGAAATCAGGTTATTGCGTAAATAAAAGCAGAGGGATTCAGCTGGGAGAGAGAAAACAGAAAATAAAGAAATAAAAGAAATACAACTGAACTTAAACAACTGTGGAGTGATGTGAATGTATAGTGCTAATAATTAAAAAAAAGCATGTGTTACTAACAGTTATATATTTACTTACATCTGATACTTGTTACAGATGGTATATACTGTGTTGATTGCTTTCTTAATTACAAAGTATAAAATGTGCTACATTTTTACGTAGTTTCAAGTAAATATTTAAGTATGAATAATGAGAATGAACTTTAGAAATGTATCTTGATTTTTAATCCTCTCCCACATTTGTAACACACACAGATGCATATTTAAGTGTACACACACACACACACACACACACACACACACACACACACACACACACACACAGTCACCCCACAACCTCCACGTCCACCACATTAGAACTGGCATCTCCTCCATGTCAGTTTATTTTAAAGTAGTTGTTGTTGTTCACCCTCCGTGACCTAAGAATGTTTGCCGAGGATTTACAAGGCGACATTTACAACTGCAGCCCGAGCGTCTCCATTCTCTTCCAATTCTCACACTCGGAAACCCACGCAAACAACATTCCCTGCACCCCGAGAGATCAAGTGTAGTCACTTCAAGGAGTGGGACACCGGCTTAGTCATACGGGCAAAGAGGTCAGAAGAGCCTGGAAGATTCACCCAAATAATTACCTGAGGTTATTCTTTCAACATGTCTCGCTGACCCAAGATTTGCAATGTTATGACACTGTAAAGAACAAAGTTTCAGGCATCCAACATGGCTTGATGTTCTGTGAGACTGAAGAAAAACTACTACAACACTGGAATTATATTTATACAGTGCACACACAGGCTTCCAAAAACTGTGTTCAACAGTTTTTTTCTTCTTTTAGTACAGACTCAATCACCTATCTAAAAACATGATTAAAGAATAAGTCTTCCAAAATGAAAGGGCCAAGCAGAGCAAAGCCCATGAGTCAAACTGAATCAGATCTTATTTATCAAATCCCGGTGGCAAACACACGCAGCTCCTGACCAGAGTGCTAAGATTTTTCAGCTTGCGGAGGGGCTAGTGAAAGCAAACACAGCTCGAGGTTTTTATGAGAAAAATGTCTCTGGCTGAACAAGGAGGCATTCATGCGCTGATTCATACCAGCCTGTAGCGCAGTTAGAAGACAGCCATCTGCTATCACACTCCCCCGCTAAGAGCCTGTTATAGAAGGACAAGCCGTGGATCATCATGTACATGTTACATCCATATAGACTTACTGGAACTAACACCTCTACTACAGGAAGACAAAATAGCTTTCTGGCTGTTTACGGTGTGCCGGTTTATGCCTCCTCAGGTGAACTTGGTTTTCACTGTCCCATGTAATACGATTGGCCCCTTATAGACCAGTTGATCTCCATAGCAAGGTTATGCTATGCTTCGCGGATGGCTGCCATTATCCTCTTTGTAGTGTCGTATGGCGGATTTCATGTGATAGAGAAAAAAAAAACAAAAAAAAACAAATGCTTTCATTTCTACAGGCAGCTATGGAAAATGGGGGCGGTGATGACTAAAGCACAAAATCTGTTGAATCTTCCAAATTTGTATTATGTAATCATGGTCTTTGAATGAGGAAAACAGAACAGTGGAAATGGCTGACATAAAGGTGGGTGATACACACTGTTGTCAAATCTCAAGGTTAAAAACCTTATTATTCCATGCTGCCAATGTGAAAAGCTCCAACGTGAAAACCTGGTGAAAGCTCATTCAAGCTGAGCTGCGTTTAGTCAGTTTTCACATTGCCAATGTAAATAAATGCTTTTAAATTTTGCTATCACGACAAAATACCCCATTCTCTCTTTGGTTTTTAGACTTTCTTGTAATATTCATTCTTAACCCAATGAGTCTGCCATGAATATTTCGGGCACCAAGTTTAGCTCCCAAATATTTGTTACTTTCTCATCCACAAGAGGTTGTCTCAGGCGTTTGCTATGAAACTGCCTTTGATGCAAAAATCATCATCAACTCTGGAATAAAAAGGCCTCTGTAGATGCGGTCGGGGTGATTGGGGGTTGATCCAACCCACTGGAGTCAAGAAAAAATGCTGACTGAGAGGTGTGACAAGAAACCAGATTTGAAGTATTCAAGTGGCTCTGGTTTTAAAATGTACACGCCCAAAATGCACTCTGTCCCACAGACGATGCTAAGTAGGGCAGACCCTTAAACTCTTAGTTTATCACCCATATTGGAGTTCAAAACACACCAAACTGAAACTGCCTTTTGGGCCCGTGGTATTAAATTCCTTTAATTCATCATTGTAAGTGAGTTCACTGACCTCATCACCTCAGGTCAAAGATGTAACCTACACAAACCTCACGTCATGACAGTGCATTTTTCATTGTGGCTTGAATACCGTGACAAGGAACATTTTCTTTGGCCAACTGACAAAGAGACTCAGCGAAATACGAACCGCATCCAATATCAGTTTTCTTACCCAATGAAAAACACCTAGGGGGAACAACAACTGCCTCTGAACGGCCTATACATCACTATTTCAATACCTGAACGATTTATTTTGTAGGTTTTTGTCTCGTAATCCCTCTCCTCTTGAAAAAAGGTCACTTAATAGGGCCATTTGCTCTGTCCTTAGGCTCTTCATGTCCTCTCTGCTCATGTTTTCTCCTGTTTGGAAAGATTTGGTGACGTCTCCCACAATGGCTCAAAAACAATACAAGGACAAACACGCCAAAGTAAGTGCACCATCATCCTTAAGCAAAATCTGCATTCTTTTAAGCTGATAAAGGGTGAATGGCAGTAACAACAAAACTCCTACACAAGACAACGTCTCATGTAACCAACTACACCCATTAACACATTAGCATTTGGCCCATTAACACAGTTTCCCCTGGAAACTCCACCTCTGCGCATTCACTCTCCAGGGTTCCCACACATTTTCACAGACAAAATTTCAAGACTATTCCATGACTTTTCAAGGGCATAATTCATAATAAAATTTCCGTTACCATTCACAAACTGTAAGTCCATGAATGGAAGTGAAATTGAAAGAGCATAACTTAGTCACACATTGAAGCATGTTACGCCAACAGCTACAGGCAGACTTGCACATCAAAACGTTGCGTGGAAGATTATCCACGGAAGATTACTGTGATAAATTTCATTACAGACAACAAAATTACATTCCATGACTTTTACAAAACTTTCAATGATTTTACTTAATTTCATGGCCTTTCCAGGCCTGGAAAATCAGATTTTAAAATGCCAGGTTCTCCATGACTGTGGGAACCCTGACTCACACACCTAGACACAGATGCTTGTGCATTCACACAAACTCATCAGCACACATACATACACATATAAATATACAGTTTATACATGCAAATGCACACACACACAGTTGGTTCCAGTGGTATACATTCATGTGACACATGAGCTAATCCCTCTTCCCTCTTCAGCTAGCGGCCTACTTGGAGGCTCTATTCTCAAGTCTCAAGTCACCAGGCGCCAAGTGAATTGCTGTTGCAGTTCGGTGGCTCAATCTGCCTATTGTTAAAGGAGCTTATGACAAATCTCAAAGAGCGGAGCGCTTTGAGCCACTTGATTCTGTTACTTGCAGAGATTACAACTGAGGACTAACATGTCACATCTTAGTTATGGCGTTACCATATTTACAACCACTGCAAGAGGCTTGAGTCTAACGGCTTGTGACATTTTTGTAAGTAGTTAGCGCTAAACTCCACGAATGACAGGATACAGTGATCGATAGAGTCCAGATGTAAGAGTCTTCTGCTCTCGTAAACACTTTCCAATGGAAGCACACAAACATCCATGTAAGCAATGTGCGAGTCAAAATGCTCTGGGGCAATTTAATTGAGGTTTGACAATAATGCCTGCGACAAACCATATTTGTCATCTTGCGGCATGCAGTAATGCATACTTATGATCCACATAAGCCTCTCACTTCAATGCATCCATTGTGCAAGATTCTGGTTGACACTGTACAATGAAGGCAACCTTTGTGATGTTGATTTTTTCAATGCGTCCCTCAAGTTGACCTATGGGTGAGCTGGCCTTTCCACACAAGACTGTTTAAAGGCAAGAGGAGGATGCTGCATGGCAGCTCTGTCAGAAGGGATTTGTCAGCCGGGACCAAACACAGACTTCTCTCTCTCTCGCAGCAAAACCAAAGACAGACAGTCTTGCCTTGGGTTTATCTTATTCTATCCAAAGTAACACCCTACTTAACAAAGCTTTTGCCTCAGTGTTGATTGTTAGAAGCACATGTTGAAACATTTGCTGTCTGCGAGATTTATTTCCTTGAGCTGAAAAACACCAAAATACAAACACTTGCACAATGTCTCACATTTGCTGTTCAGCTGGAGTTTCCTTTTCAGAGGTCAGCGGTTCACAAATATTGAGTGATGACTTTCTCACTGTCACAGTGTTTACAGGGCAGACGGCAGCTGTCACATAATCCAAGTTTTGTATCCGCAACTTCTGTTTTTGTTTGTGTTTTCCATTTTCATGAAATTCCACAGTAGGTCACATACCTCTATAATTCTGTCGTGGATTTGAAGGCCTCCTTCTTTATCTGCTGCACCTTTCTCAACAACCTTGGATACGAAGATCCCTTCATTTGAGGTGCCGTCATTGTCATCCTGTTAAGTAAAATATGGTTACTTGACAAGAGAAAGGACATTAATCAAACTGTTAAATTTTGTTATATTACAACTAGTACATTCCTAGCTATACAAAACAATTAAATTCAGTGTTTGTTCATATCTGCAACAAAAGAAATGTTAGGAACGTTCTTTTAAACTTCCAATAAAACTGGGTAACCTACTTTTAAGAACCCTGGAGATATTATGCAGACAATGCAAATGGCTTGCCCAAACAAACTAAGTTGCGTATGCCATGCAGTCTTCCTAGTTAACTCTGCCACTGCCTGCGGACATCAACAGCCTGCAGTGACTAGCAAATAGATGCAGCTGCATACAACACAGAGCTGCCACTGTGCCAGGATGTGCTGCCACTTCACATGCTTCCCAGGCCTGGGGGACTGACCCAGGCCCGCAGAGGGGCTAAATGTTGGATGGATACGAGGTGCTCTGCATGTATTACTGTGGCTGTGACCCCAATGTCAGAGCTAAGATTGGCTTAACAAAAGCTGCTGCCAACATCCCTCTCAGCTCTCTCCTCAAAACCACATGAAACCCACTCTAGACTCCCGCTGAGCTGTGCGACACTTCTAAATTTTAATGGAATACTTAAAGAAACCTCAGAAGTCACGCTGCGAACGCTGTAATTAATTATTTCTGGCCTGCTTCCTCTTTCAGCCTCATCATATACCAGTGTTAACACTGCAATGCTTCTCCGCAAATTGTTCGTGAGTCTGTGGAACTGCTGTAACAGGGCTGTGCGACGAGCCTAATACTTTGCCTGCTTTGAGAGATGTGGACAAATTCCAGCATTTAGCCCTTCTGCAGTTCACAAAAGCTGGCAACCAATTACTATTAGCCTTGAACCAAGCGACACCGGCAAAACAGCCCTTGCTCAGCCACAGGGAACACGTGTCAAAAGCTGCAGGGATATTAGCTATTTCCAATTTAATTAACAGTTTCTTGCACAGTAAACTTGATTTGAGGCTGCGAGTGAAGCAAAAGCCATGGCATTTTCTCTGCTCTCCTACGGCTGAGTTTGATAAGTGGTTCTGTCAGGGCAGCCAGAAAGGTCGCAAATCTACAAGACCACAGAATCAGGAAAAAAACACTACTTTTAATGTTTAGATCTTTTTATAGTTTCCTGCTATAAAAAGATTTTACTGTGATAATCTATGTCACGACGGCAAAGTGCGTCACTGTGGCTATGGAAATACAGCCTTGTAACAGTTCGACGCACAGTCCTAGTGAAACAGATATGGAGAGCACCATTTCGACTGGGTCTGCAAGCACACGGTGTTGAAATGAGCGCCATGTATGGAAGGTGCAGTTGTAACCGGCGTCGAGATATTCTGAACCCTTCACTCACCAGACCTTGTGGCATCATTAATGACTTTCACTTCGGAGCCTCAAGACTAGAAAATATTGTGGCCGTGAAAGGTTCAGCCTGGGATAAAAGACCCTTTCCACTCCTCTGTGTTTACCTCACCACCAAAATCCCCTCAATTAGAGACAAAACAACTGTGGTCAAAGCCATAATCCCAGATTTAACTCTCATAAAAGTAATTATAGTTTTTTTATCTGTAATGCCAAATCCGCTAAACCATACCAATATATAAACACAATAAAACTTGATAGATGCGGTCCATCTATCCACAGTCTTGAAAACATGTGCATGACTGTCTAAGTTATGTTAGTCCAGAGAAAGTCTGTGGTACTTGAAGTATGCGCTCATTCATTCTTGGGTTGCCATATGACACTTGGCTGATCACCGGGGAGATGAAACGTCCAACAAGAGATTTGGCTTTGAACCTACCCCGCACGGTCTTCCTCCAATGATGTTAAATCCCAGAGATCCAGCCTCCCGAAGAAGGACTACTGTCACGCTTTTACCCTCACTCTCCTGTAGACAGACAGAAAAAAAAAAAACAAGATAAAGACATGTGAGCAAAAGGAGGGCAGGAGGTTACTCATAATAGTACATTATTAATTCCATTCAGGCTACAGAACATTTAATCTGGGTGAATACAGAGGAAGAGGATGATTGACCTTATTAGTAGAAAATGAGTGCAGGAGTGCTGAAACACACAAATGGTAAAAAGAGTAAGATTAAGGGGTAAGATGAAGTAAATAATACCCTCCTCAAGGGGCAATGTGAAGGTATATAGCAGTGAATATTTTGGTTAATTCTTTTCTTTTCATGTCTTGGCCATGTGAATCCACACCAGTTTCCATTTCTTAGCCAGCCCTAAAAACAGAAGCCGTTGAGTGACCAGTTCAGACAGGAGCTAAGGCCCCTTTCCTCTCAAAAACTGTTGGCTTATGTATATTAATACACAACGGGCCTCTCAGTCAGTGGCAAGACGACATGAAGAACTCTGGGAAACCTGCAGAGTCAGCTCTTAATCAGTTTTTAAGGGGCACTTTAAGGGGCAGCTACTAGGAAACATACAGTAATTTCAGCTGCCATGCCTGTGCGCTGCAACATACATGGACTAAATATAAAGCAGATATTACTGGCATGTACAGTTCCCTGACTACCATAGGCTGAGACCACGCTGTGCATGTCAGGCCATGCAGGAATGTGGACTCCTGCACCATGTCACTGCAACATTAGCAGCACATGTTTCCACATTATTGCTAGCAGTAATGGCATATTAGCAGATGGATAGCTGAACACTAAGAGAAAGCTCAGCTGACACGAATGTGGCCGTGAATTTTGAGGAATGAAAGCTAAAAAAGTTAAAAGCACACCAGGTTACTCTCTCCAAGTGAACAAAGATGAATCTGCTTCAACCCACAGAGCTAACCCGATGGGATTTTAAGGTGTTTTCACATTTAGTCCTTGAGAGCCATTAAAATGGACTCAGAGGTAATTAAGGGGCATTTTTAGTGCATCTGTGAACACTCAGGACAAACACTATATAACACTTAAAAATGAAGTGAATCTCTTCAGGAGGCGGCCCCTTTACTCAAACCTTAGGTATGCCAGGGTGATAAAAAAAAGAAAATGTTCTTACCATCAAAAAAAGATAAAGCTTGATTATATAGACATAATTTGCAAGAACAAATAGGAACAATGACAAGTAACAAAATATTAAGTCAAGGACATAAATCACTAATCCAGCAAAGAAGAAGAGAAAGAAGAACAGGAGTAAACTGAAACACGACCTCATTTTCAGTGGTGACTTGGCAACTTTCTTTGAGCCTTCACCTTACCACCAGTCATACTTTCCGAGTCTGTCCTCCATCATACTGCTTTCCCTCCGTCTGCCTCTTCGAGCAGTGTGTCTAATTATAGTCTGTATAACACTCAATGAAAACCAAGAATAGTTTAACAGCAAAATATTATGGATTTACAAAGTACTGGCCTACATTTAAAAGGCAGGTACTTTGAAAATGGTGTGCCATAGATAGAAAAATGATAAATTCAAGACCACAGTATTTGGTCAACCTTGAGGTATTTTAGGAAGCTTGTGAAAGAAGCTGCATGTTTATCACTTGGTGAAACACTACTCAGTGAAGATTTGCATGTGCAAAATAAATAGCAGTCTAACCAATTACCACAGGTTTTCAATTTTGTCGTGAGTTTTCATGAATAGCGACAGCAGTTTTGGTGTCTCAAGAGAGAACATTGGGTCACTGCTGATTTGCTTCAAGGGTTGCTTAGAAATAACAATTTCCAGTGAATTATGGTAGGAGTGTGATTTATTTTCAACATTAACATGATGGAGGCAGCAGAGTCGTATCTCTGTCATGCCCACTTGACATCTATGTGTGGGAGATAACTAATGGACTACAATAATTCTGTTAAATGATCTCATAGATTCATGCTTGAAAATTAGACCACGATTAGCCTAATCAGATTGAGCTCATGATTACCATGATCAAATTCAGTGTGTGTGTGTGTGTGTGTGTGTGTGTGTGTGTGTGTGTGTGTGTGTGTACAATGCAGGTATCTCTGCTGATGTGAGTCTGAGGTTTAGTCTTGAAATAAATTCTGAGCTTTATGGGAAATTCTTTGATAGTATCATGA
>OMKZ01009278.1:1617-11691 GCA_900302535.1 Neoniphon sammara | reverse complement strand
GGCAACATGATGACTTTGACCTGTACTAGTGGTAATAGTGGGCTAAATTATATCACTGCTGTGTGTGTGTGTGTGTGTGTGTGTGTGTGCATGAGAGACTTTATAGTTTGATCTATCTGCACATGCAGAGATGTTTGACAGCTGTCGACTTGGCTTTGCATGCAGGCATTCAAATTCAATTGAGTTTATCACCACTGCAGGCAATCTCTGATATTGAGACTATATGGATATTGCTATTCTTAGTACAGAAGTGACAGATTCAAATGTTAACATTCGGCATCACAAAATCAAGTTCCAAGTCACGTGACTTGGAACTTGACTTACTGATGGAGAGCTTAAGAACAAACAGGATTTTCAAGCGAAAACAAGACATGAGTGGAAAAACAAAGGACACAAATACAGAGAATAAGAATAAACAAGAATCATACAAATCCTACAAAGGTATTTAAGTATGATCGGTTATTAAATCAAGAGAGAGGCCTGACAAAGTTAAACAGCATGCATGAAGAAATACAAGATAAAGAATACATTTGTGTGCATGTGTAAGAGGACTAAACGTCCTCACAGCAATAGAAATAGAGAGAGGAAAAAAAAAACTTCCAACTGAGGACATTTTTCCAGCTCTCGGTTTTTCAAGGTCAGACAGAGTCAGGGTTTGGGCTTTGGGCTAAGATTGGAATTAGGGTGAGTTTAGGGTAATGGGTAAGGTTAGGTATGTAGTGGTGAGGGTTAAAGTTAGGGTCAAGGGCCAGGGAATGAGTATAGTCAAAGTAAAAAGTCTTCAGAAGAGCAGTAATACACACCTGTGTTTATGTGTGAGTTATGTGAACACACATTCATGGACACACTGCTTTGGAGTCAGTGACTATCAAATCAAGCTAAAAGTATGAGTGTTTATTTAGAATAACAATTTTAATTTGACTTAAATAATATTTTTACTTTTCATTTATGGCTGTCCCAATGGTCGTGGTGACATCGGTTGCTAGTTTTTGATTTACTGCACTACAAGGCGTTTGAAAACAACACCTCTGTAGGTAGTGAGGTACATATACGAATAAATGTATCTCTGTTCAGATACAATTGTATGTATTTATGTATGTAATAGTTTATGGAGTGCAAGCTGCTCTTGTGTCCAATAATTTTAAACCATTTAAAAAAAATCAAGCTCTGTCCCACTATACATGTGCCTGTACTGAAGTCACTATATAGATCTATGGAAACACACTGCTAACCCCATTGTACTCAATATGTTCCACGGTTTCAGGTGACAGAGTCTACATATATACCTGTGGCCAGGTGCTCAAAGGACCTTAGTTTAAGATTTCCCTCTCTTACTTCAGTATTTCCTCACAAAACGTGTTGCAGAGATTTACTGGCCTTAGAAAATATGCCTAAATGCTTAAGTTTTAATCTTTAGATGTGTTTTTAATTACCGTGGAACACATTCAGTTCAGTTATGCATTGCAGAAGCATCCTTTGGAGAGCAGAGCGGGAGAAAAACTTAAGGTGCCTTTACAGCCATCTTTAGATTGCATCTAAGAGTGATGGCTGGGTTTATTTTCGTTGAAGGGTGTGAGAGTTTCCCACCAAAAATACTTACAGGGTTCCCATGGGTCTTGGAATTTCTGGAAAGCCATGGTATTGTGAAAAGCCACTTCCAGACAGGGAAAGCCAGGGGATTTAATAAATTCATGGGATAAATCATGGAATTTCATGGAGTTCTGCCAGCCTCAATTAAAAAAAAAAGTATCTAGTATTCATCAAACATAAGACTTATTTGTCATTGTTTATCTGTTATGTTCACACCCTCTGTAGATTTAATTAGATCTCTGAATTGGATGTGTGTTTAAAATTATAGTCAAAGGAAAAAAATCTTTTATAGAAGTCCTGGAAATTCAACATTTTAGTTATGGAAAGTCATGGAAAGGTCAGGGAATTTTACATTTGATACAGAGTGGGAACCCTGTATTTAGCTACAGAGAAAACCCTATATGGATAGTCTCACAGACAGCTGATGTGAGATAACACTGTAGATTTGAGCAGCAGTCCATTTACTTGGCTGAGAAACCAGATCTGGATCATCCAACACAGTGCATTTTTGCTCTGCTGGCCAGCATGCAACTGCTGATCACCCTGCACTTTTTTCACCACTGGATCTTTCCAACCTTTTAAATGTTTATTTCCTGGTCCAGAAATGTACACCCAGAAACCTTTCTCATTTTGTATTTCTATTTTTCTGATGTTTCTATTTATTCTCTATGTATTTCATGTCTTCCTTTGTTTCCTTATTCGTCTGTAACACCTTTCTCCTGTATCAGAGGCAGGGGATTAGTCATGTTGCTGTTTGGTTATACATGCATCATAGGCTTTCAATGGAAAAATGTAAAAAAACATAAATTGCATTGTACTAAAAGGGAGGCTCATAGGACGTGACCCAGCTAGGCCTGGCAGCTGTGACTCTAGAACCAACTCAAACTTTTTACCAATGATCACAGAATTCCCTGAGCAGCAGAAAACGACATATTGTATAGCTAAAAATGGCTGCTCTTCCCACTTAAAGACCGGATTTTATCTTTGTTTGAGATATCTGCAGGAGAAGGAGGGTGTTTAGCCATGAAGAATGAAACAGGATGAAAATAGGAAATCTCTGGCAGCAGCTTAGGAAGCAAGCATATACACACACGTGCCTTGTACACATGCACACCCCCTAACATACACACCTACTGACATCTGGTCATGGCCATTGTCCCTCCTCAGGCACATCGTGGTGCCGAAGCTACACCCTTTGTCATTCTGTCTGTCTTTGTCTCTCGGTCGCCTTTTTTCTCTCTCATGCCCTTCCAAGCGAAATTAATAAACCTCAAGTGATGATTTCCCTGCCCTGTCTCTCTCTACCTTTGTCTTTCTCTCTTTCTATCCATCTGTGGGCCCTCCGGGGGTTATACAGTTCATATAGTTCATGCCTCTGTCAGCCCTCCCCTCTGTTCACTCCAGGGCCATGCATGGGTCTTTGTAGCTACAGCGGCCTGGTGTGTATAATTGTTGTGTGTGTGTGTGAGAGAGAGAAAGAGGGAGAGAATGAGAGATCCAGAGTTGTGGGTCTGGAAGGCATTTGTATGACCAGCATTCGAAGGCAGCTCTTTGATTCTCTCTCTCTCCAACTTGCTCTCTCCCCTTTTTCATTCTCTCCTCCTCTTGTGGCCCAAATGATCACAGCCCGCCTTCAAACAGGGGACATGAAGCACAGGCAGCCTCTGTTTGATTTCTGATAGCACCGCCCCCCCCACCCCCCTCTCTTTCTGATACACATGCGTACGCACACACACATTCAGTTGTACAACCGCATAGTTATATACAAACACACATCAGACACGGTCGTATATCCACATGCTTGTACAGAAACACACACACACACACACAGATGCATGCACGCGCCCCGGGGGTCCCATGGCGGCTGGTGCAGTGTGCTGCGCTCCAGGATTGGATCATCAGCCAGCTGTGAGTTGGACAGCCCAGGATCTGTCCTAATCCTCGCCACTCTGTTCACATCGCCTCACACACACACACACTCACTCACACACATACACTCAACACACACATACTCACACACACGCTCCAGTCCCAGCCCCAGCCCAGCAGAGGGCTTTACTACGTTTGTTTTGTTTGTTTGTTTGCTCCTGTCTTTCTTCCCTTTCTGTCTCTTTCCTTCCCTTCATCCCTCCTTCCCTCTCCCTCTGTTGTAATCACAGATCCCAAAGGCCATAGTGAAAACTGCCCAGCATAACTTCTGTTTCAACACATGCCAGATAGGCAAGGACCTGTGTGTGTGTGTGTGTGTGTTTTTGTATGCGTATGCCTGTCTGTGGTTAGTGAGGACCTGTGTGGCTGCTTCGTGTTTTGGACAAGCAAAATAACTGCAGTTTGTGAGGCCTTGAATCTTCCGCCGGTTTTGTTATCCACATGAAATCAAGCATCCATTTTCATGAGGCTGCTTGTGCAGGGTGGAAGAGAGACCTGCAGCCAAAAAGAATTCAGTTTAAAAATGATATTTTACCATGGCATGCCTTCCTTCAATGGAGTCAGTTTCTAATACTGGCTTCTTTCTCATTCACTTAGTATTAACTTTGTATTACATCGTGTTTTAGGTTATGGGAGAGTTTTGTAGTGTTTTTCATGTAGGCCAGCTCACTAATGATGAAGCTTGAGTGTCCCAGTTATCCAGTCTACATACTATAAGGCTAGTAGTTTATGTTTGTTTCATATCATGAAAACAAAACATTTGGAGAAGAGAAGAGGAGATAATCAGAGATCATTGTCATCACTTTTTATCACTTGCAAGTGACAAAATATTCATAGACTGATATGCAAACACACACATATTTAAGAAGAGTTTTCGTGTGTGTAAAAGCAAACCTCTGTGGATGAAAACCAACCCTGAAACGATCTTGGGTATGGACTCAAGTGATTGACTATGGACCAGTGGGACAGCTAATGCCAGGGTGTGGATGTTCATGAAGTAATAAGGTTATATGTGATAAAACCACAAATTAGTAAATTAGCTGTGGCAATTATACATAACTTGCATGGATCCAAAGAAAAGCAAAAAGCAGGAAGGAAAAAAAATCAGGAAAACAAAAAGAACAGCAAAAAGGCCACCTCATCCATCTCTGATGTCGCCTGCTGTACTTCCAAGCGTATTTTTAACAACTAGAGCAAAATAGGCAGAGGTAGAGGAAACAAACACAGAAAGACATAAAACAGAGAAGCAAAGTTCAAGGATGGATAGAAAGATGAAGACCAGCCTGGAGTCAAATAGTGATTGCAAATTTTCAGAGTGTTTGTTTTAATCTTTCATTTTATTATAATTACAGATAGAGATAGTGTTAAGTGAGTTGTCAATAATATAGACTAGATACTTTTGAACTGTATAAAATGACTTTCAGATACTTTCCTGCTATTGTCTTAACTGTCTTAAACCTATTTTTCTGCTATGTGGCATGTTCAACTTGTAGCTACTATAAGAAGGCTAAAACACACCAATCTATAAAAAGTATTTGCAAACTCTATTTGACCCAGGTCTGAGACGGAGAGACAGGAGCCTGCCAGCAAGACACTGTGAAACAGAGAGAATACTTTATGAGGATGAACATTTCCAGTGAAATAATGGATAATACAAAGTGATTAATAGTGCAGAAGCATTGAGTGCAAGCATGTAGGCAGGGAGGACAGGCAGACAGACAGCGTTCCTCTGTTTTAAGGCCACACTCTCCTTTCTGTGACCCTGAAACAGAAAGATGGATGCTGAGATCGAGAGGCGGAGAGAGAGAGAGAGAGAGCCAGTGACACAAAGCTCCCGACCCCCCACTGTGACTCTCATACACAAAGTTCCCCCAAACTCTATTAAACATGTCACGCTCCTGCTCTCTCTCTCTCCCTTTCTCTCTCTAACTCTACCTCGCTCTCTTTTCTTTCCTCTCCCCTCAGCTGTAGATCGTGATAGCGGGGTCTGGGAAGGCGGCGAACAGAACTCAGTGTGTGTGTGCGTGTGTATGTGTGTGAGGGCGGAGAAGTGTAAATGAGGAAGGTGAGGCAGCAGATGCCGTGTCCCGCCAGAGGCTCGCTTTGAGCGGCGAGTGAAATCTGGGCGCGACAAAACTGCTGCAAACCAACTCGGCGGGAGGCCCTTGTCCAATCACGGCCCGGAATAAAAGGGCCGGGGCGCCACGCGGGCCGCAGTAGCACAGGAGAGGCGGGGGCCGTAATGAACCTTCGAGCGCTGCCAGCGTGCACATACACACACACACATACACACTCACACAGCACCCGTCTTTCTACCTGGCATTGGCAGCGCCTTACCGCTGTCACCACACACACACACACACACAACCTCTACAGCAACTGTGCACATACATATTAGCTGTGTGTGTGGCTTCTGGTGCGTGTGTGTCAACACATGCTGCAAGAATCGTTGTTTCGTGATGTGTGTACATGTTGAAGTGTTTGTATGCGAGTGTGCGCTTGAAAGTGCCTGTATGCGCTTTTGTGCGAATGTTAAGTGTTGATACCTTTGGGCTACACGTGTCTACGAAGTTTGATGTGTGTGTCTGTGTATGACAGGAGTGGGGCCATGCCAGGTATGAGGCTGTGTGTGTGTGTGCGTGTGTTGCGTGTGTGTGCGCGTGCTTCTCTGGTCGGCAGCCATGTTGTTGGGTAGCAGATGGCACCATGGTTGGCAGGGGAGGGGCTGCTTAGCACAACTAATCAGACAGTTACGGATAGGGCAGCTGGGAGGGCCGTCGGCCAGCAGTGGGTGTGTGTGTGTGGGTGTGTGAGTGTGTGTGTGTGTACCACAGAGTGCCATGATGTTGACAGTGGTGGGCCCGTTGGCCCGGTGACGAGACCTTGCCGTGTTCTTCTCTCATCGCTGTCGGAGTGCCCTCTCTGCCATCCTGCCTTCTCACCTCTCTCTCTCTCTCTCTCTCTCAAGCTGTTGAAACCTACTTGCTCCTTTATCTTTCTTTTCATTTGTTCTACTTGTCACCACCTTTTGTCTTTTTGTCACTCTGTTTTGCTCTTTGCTGCGTCTCTGTGAATTTTGTTTAGGTAGTTTGACAGTAATTAAGTGAAATGGGCTTCACTTATCAAGCAGGATAAAACAAATACATATGTAAAGACTTTTAACACAACTTAAGAAAAAGCAGTCCTAATCCTGTATTTTTTTATTTGTAATTAAGCTTCTGTTCATAATGTTAAAGCCTTTTCTTGTTGTACATATACCACCGTAATGATAAAGTAGGTCCATCGGGCGCACTGCATGCATCTTAAAATCATAGAAGGCAACAAAATAAAACCGCAAACTCATTCCTGTTGCAAACCATGATCTAACCAAATATCCACTCTCATTGTTTGTCCTTGTTTGTCTCCGTCCGCCTGATTCCTATGACTCCTGATTCATTCTCAGTGTGTCTAGTGTTACAGTAACAGAAGAGGCACAAGACAGCAGAGAGCGCGGTTTTCAAAGAGTTCAGCTAGTCGCTGGTGCTGTATTTTATGACTCTGTGACTCTTAGGGAGCTTCTCCTATTTAGGATTCAGCATTAAATGTAGCAACAGTTGCAGACTTTTTCAGTTCATGGAGGGGCTCATGAGGGCAATACCAGACCAAATTTTAAAATTGTCACTGTTTACTTTTCAATTTCATCTAGAAATATCTACAGAGCATGTAAAGTGCAAAAGTAATATTTGCTACTGATATCATACATCTGGAGAGTGATTAGCCAATCAGTATGACTATACCAATCCTGCAATATGGATTTTAAAATCTGTTTGGACTATTACGGGCATGTAGACTTGGTGAAAGGTTTGATTTAATGTGACAAACACACCCAACAAACAGAATACCCTTCCTTGACCTCTTTCCAGTCACTCCACCTTTGCACCTCTCTCTCTCCATTTGTCTTTACATCTGTTTTTTCATTCCTCTTTGATTCCGTCATGCAAGGCAGATAGTATAGATAGGTTGTTGAATGGGAGACCTATGTTTCTTCATCTTTGCTCACCTCATGATAAACAAACTGTCATACTTCTGTTGTGACCGTTTGTCTGCTATTTTATTTTTGCATGCTGGCTAAGTGCCTCAGACAAATGGTAATGGAACCTGCATGAAAATATTTGCATCATTTCAAATTAGTTTCAATTTAGTGAGTTGGCACTCACAAGATACTACAAAGACCAATGTGTAGATGTTGCAAATACTGCAGTACTCGCTTTAAGAACCAGGATTATTTAGCACAGCCGTTTTCTCTCCGTCCTGCGGGGCTGGAGATAGATAGCATAGACAGATCGCTGACTGGGAGACCTCAGGCAAGATGGAGGCAAATCTGTCAGCTACAACTGTTGTCACCCCAGCCAAGTCTGCCCTGGGACACTGGCCTACATGCACACTACTGCTGGAGGACAGAGAAAGAAAGGAAGAGCACCAGCTCTCTGCCATCCATCCATCCATCCATCCATCCACTCTTCACCTCATTCTGTCCTCTGTTCTTCTTCCTCTCTTATCAGCGTAAAGCCATCAAACTGTCTTTCTGGTCTTTAGAATACCTGATGTTACCAGGAAATGTTTGATGTGCCTGGATATCTGAAAACGGTTTTCTTGTATGCATCACATGCTCTGATATTAAGAATTTATTGAACTTGAGCTTTTTTACAACAAAATACACAGGCAATTTTTTGCAATTTTCCATCTTTAAGAGGATTATTTTTGTATTGATTGTTTAAAATGATGAAAGTGTTCATTTTTGCCGTAGTGTACCTGTGTGAGTGTGAGTGTGCATCATGTGGGCGACTTTATGCTTTCACATGCCCCTGCTGTCAGGGTGGCACTATCAGTGGCTATAAAGTGTGCCCGCTGCCCAGTAGGCACAGCTTTCATCCAATAGGACAGAGTCTCACTGTATACCCCCCCACCCCTCCTTTGCCTCTGTCACTCTCCTTTACCCGGTTGATTTGTCCCTTTGTCGTTTCATCTTTTTTTTATTGCTTTTATCCTTCGTGTATTTGCACTTTGTTCTGACGTGTTTTTTTTCCTCTCACCCTCAATCCATCCCTCTCTCTCTGCTGCCCTTTGTGGGCACAGCAGTGCCAAACAGTGCCTGGTAGGTAGCAGGGCAGCGCCCCCCTCAGCAGATGGTATCGGGAGATGATCACAAAGACAGGAGCATTGCACTGGAAGGCAGAGATGGGAGGAGGATAGAGAGGCAGAAAAGGGAGCAGCTGAGAGGAGAGAATTTGGAGGATATGGAGGAGGAATGTTGGAAGGGAGGAGAGCGTAGAGGAGCTTAGGAGGGCATTATAGAGGCAGAGGGGACAGGAGGGTAACTCCTCAAGCTCCACGAGTCACTGGACATCAGACAGGACCATCAGCAGTCGAGGGAATGCCTCCTTTGAAATCAATCAAAGCTGCTCTGCTGCTCGAGTTAGATTTGCTTTGCGTGGTATCTGTATCGACGCTCAAAAATCAAACTGAATTCTTGAAGGCTGACATATGGGTTCATCCGCATATAGTACATGTTTGGTGCGTTGGCAAATTCACTCTGTTAGTGTCAGTGTGCACCCTGTCTGCTCTCTTATCGCTTGGAAATTCAGAGCTCTGTGCTCTCAGAGGCTCAGAGTGCACAGTGACTGCTCCAGCTGAAGGGCCGGTTTGTCCGAGCGTCCAATATTCCCCAGTGCAAATTGAATAACAGATCTTATTAACAATGACCTTTGCAATTAGTTTTGATAGGCTTTTAACCACAAATTACTTTGTATCTTAAATAAAATAGACCCTTCGCATTGCATATTTATGTTGCTAAAAACATATTCATTTACATAGTCATAGTCATTTATTTACATAGTCATCTCTCCATCCCATTGTTACTTTATAGAAAATTCTCTAAAATGGTAAAAATTATACTTGTTATCAAGGCAACAGTGGTTGTTTTTGACACCTTGACACTCGTGCTATTGGAGTTCTCGTTAATTTCAAAATAATTGTCTGCCCTACCATACTCTGATGGGAGCTCTCTGACTCCACAGCAGGACATCAGAGCGAATTTACAAACGCACCCTAAAATAATGAGAAATAGGCTGTGATGTTCATTGAAAAAAAAGCCAATACATTTAAAAAGCAACATTCATATTCCTAATAGCACCTATGTAACCAAGTGTACAACTGCCTAGCTGTAATTTGTGGTCGTATTGTTTTTTGTGTTTTTTTTCAGCTCTGCTCTTGGTAAAATTTGTGTACATATGTCCTGTACTTCTGCATGTACTTATATGTATGATGAATATCATACAGCCACTTTTTCCTTCTGCTCCTCTTCCTAAATAATCCACTGTGTGGAGCAGGGAGAAGGGCACATTATCACAACCCTGATGGCGCCACTCTTTGGTGGAATTTTACAGTAAAGAGAAACAGGAGATAAAAACGCTAGAGAAGATGAAAGAGTGGAAATGAGGTTAGAAAAGGTGGGGAGGGTAGGTGAGAAAAGATTTAGGTGGAGGAGAGAGGGAAGTTTTGGTGGGAGGTGGGGGG
>OMKZ01009274.1:45598-74364 GCA_900302535.1 Neoniphon sammara | reverse complement strand
GTTTATTAGTACAAAATTTGCAGTAATTAATTCTGGTGTATCTAGTGTTAGACCATGGTTTAATCTTTATCTTGTAGTCTAAATATACTGGTGGATTCACAGAAAAAAAAAAAACTTGGTCAAGGTACAATTTGGGCATATCTACAAACTGCCAGCAGCATCTTACTCCAAGCTGTGCAGCCAGATTTCACACAGTACACCAGCTTCTGATTTTCCATTGGCCAGTTCCTGACTGGGAGGGCCTTTCTGGAGGCGGGCAGACAGGCAGGAAGGGGGTGGCTGGAAATGTTTCAGCTAGAGAGTTAGGCAGACAGGCTTTTTCCTATACTGTCGTGGAAAGAAAATCTGTCCACAGGACAGAAAAGGCAATGATAGCTATTCTCGTGTCTTCAGATGGTTACTGCTCAAAAGTTGTTCCACTAACCTAGACTCAGTGGCCGAGGTTAGAGACAGAAGTTCCCCAGCACTGTATGAAGTGAGAGGTAAGTTCTCTTGCTCCGTTTCCTGACTTGCGCCTAAAGGAATTTGCTGCATTATGCTGTGGAATACCATGCGGTAAGACTGAGAGGGAGTTACAGTAGAAGATTTGGGTTAACAGCAGAGGTTATTCTAAATGTATTCCTTCTGAACCAATGTAAACTGGTAGACACTGCTGACTGCTTTCAGTTGATAAAGTGTTCACCTCTCATGTGCAAATGAATTCGGCTCAGGGAGTTAACCTCCTTTGCTGTATGCCTGCTCAGCAACTTCCTGTGCATTTCGACACTAAGTGTGCAAGTCTGTGTGTCCTGTAAGCAAACCCCCGCCACCCCCCCACCATGCATGCATACGTTTCGTATTGCTTTTCTTCTATTCTCTATGTGCTTTGGTGGGGCAAGAGTCAGAAAATCTCACTGCAACATTTTGGGGTACCAGGTGTTCACTTCTATCCAATAGATAGAAACCCTGTAATGGAAAATAGGCCACCTAAGGACAGACAGTCACAAATGATTATAGTGAAAGACACCATTAAAATAAAGTTTTATTTTGATTTAAGCAATCCCAAAAATCCATGTTGGTGAATTTGTTTACCTTTTAGTGGATATTGGCAAACAGCATTACAAGCAGTTATAAATATACCATAACACATCTGTCATTCAGCTGCCATTTGCATGCATTTTATGTTAGCCCACAAAACCAGTAAACATGTTTTACACTTTTAAGGCTACTGCAGAAGAATGCTGCTTATTGTTTTGCGCATAAGCGACAAGCAGAAGATTTAAGACACTACCATGAAATGAACTTATTTGGGTTTTAAAGCTCAAACACTCTGCTCAGTCATCCTCCCATGCATCATTAATGCAGTTATTCCAGATAGTTTACCTTGGTGACATCATATAATTATGGTTTTATCGATTCAAGCTTCATGTACTGTCTATTGATTGAAGTGTCCAGGATGCAATTTCTCAGTTCTTGGAGGGTTGCTGTTCCTTTTAAGCATATTAGAGAATTAAATGGTCATTCTGACTCACTCAGTAAATTTATGACTCTAATGTTACATGCTCAGTGATTTCTCCTTCAGCGATAAAGAGGTCGAGTCATTACAATCAACAACTTTTGAAAGTTGGTGTTTATGCCTAAGAAAGCCAGAATTTGGTCCAACGTGAGAAGCATCTGCTTTCTCAAAGATGTTATGGTGTGACAGTTGTCTAGAAAAAAAATGTTTTTGAAGTTTCAAGGACATGAAAATAAAGATTCTGTTTTAGCTTATTTTCATTGAGATAAATAAATCTGTCATTGTCTATACTATGATGTGTAATATTTCAAACCTCTTCATTTTATTTGACAGTTATAATTGAAAAGTAAGACTAGTCCAAAGTAGGTGTTTATTAGATTATAGCCTAAAATATAAACTAAACTATCCATTATTAGAAAGGGAGCCTGTATCACAGGCATCCAAATTCATTTCATCAAGAACCAACCACAAAAGCTATGTTTTAGGTCAAACAGTGGAGCTAGATTCATGTCAAGGTAATTTTTGTCTACTGATAGAATAAATCACATAGAATAGCTTTCAATGGAAAATAATTTTATTATAACACATTTCTTTGAGGAGGCTCCTGTTCTAGGCACAAAAAGTCAGCAACACCTAGAGTGATTAACATTAGTCAGAAGCTATCAGCATCAGACATGGTCAGACATGTCTGATGTTGATAGCTACATGGTAGGAAGTGTAAGGCTGCTTGGTACAGAACATCTGATACACCCAAAGGTTACTGCTGACCCACAGTCACAGATCTATTAATATGTCACTACTAATAAATTTATCTTAAAAATGTACTAAATGAAAACGAATGTAACCTAAATTCTTCAATTATGTTTCAGTCTTAAGTGCAACAAAATAGCAGAAACAAAAAGCAGAAATTTAGGTGGCAAACATACTTCCTAAATGCAACAATTAACAGTCCATTTAGGCTGGTATGTTATAAAAATTGTTTCAAGTCCTGCTGATTCACAGATGTTACCAGACATACTGTGGTAATGTCAATTTAGAGTTTGTTAATGTTCTCTGAGCGTAGTGTGCCATGGTACTATTTTACTTACGTGTGCCACTCAAAAATAAGTTTATGCCACTTATAGAACTAAACAAGGACTGTTTATGCACTTTCCAGTTCAAAGTAGGGATAGGCATTTGCAATTATTTACACAGATGCTTCAAATTTTCCTCCCCTCCTTTTCCTGTAGAGCTCTGGATTGTCCATTCTAGGCCATTAAATGCTCAGTGATTAAACTAGGCTACTGTTTAATCTCATATTTAGCCTAAAATAGATGCCTCATTATTATCTCTGTCTAAAATAGATATTATGAGCCCCTCACATTATGGTGTGTTCTCTGTTTAGGCATATTAATATACCCTTTGCTGTTATGAACCACCTCCTGCAAATATTTATGATTTTGTCTTAATGGACTTCTCTGCCTGAAGTGTGGAGATAAATAGAGTCCGGTCCTGCTGTGCATAGGAGTAAAATTTTCATAAACCATAGACTGAAGCAGTTTCAGGGTCAGGGATATTAATCAGTCAAGTCATTCTGATTAGTGAAACCCTGTAGTGATGGGTGGCTGCATGGTCAAGTCAGACGTGTCTGATGTTGATAGTTTCATGGAACTGATGTGAGGCTGTTTGGTACATAATATCTATATATGTACCCTAAGGTTGTTAGGTCGTTAGTTTGTGAAAAGAAAGCCCTATGATCATATTAGTAACACTTTATTAAGTGGAAAAAAATTCTCATAAGTACACCATAACTACATTATTGTAAATTTTAGTATCATTATCCTAAATTAATTATTGTTGGGCTGCAGTCACATATCTATTTACATATAACTACCAGTAAATGTTTCTGAAAAAAGGTACTAAAAACACTAGTGTGCCCTAATTTATTCAATAATTTGTATCATCCTGTTGTTTCTTTATAGACAGACATACCAGTACTTAACGTAATAATGGTCTCTTTAGCTGTGTGTATTGCAGATCACAGTGTCCTTAATTTAAGGTTACTTCTAAATTTCATGTTATCAAGCTATTATGACAGTAAAGTTTCAGGCAGTAAATTGACATCTCATCCTTTTTCCTTCCTTGTATTTCACCTACTGTATCAGGTTGGTATAGTTGGTATATCTATACTGTCCATTGATAGCAGGGTCCATGTACTAGACAAAACAATTGATATATGCTGTCTGTTAGTGTTGGGCCTTTCCCTCATGGCTGACTGTGCTTACACACATGGACAATTCAATTCTTACTCAAGTAACCTGGTTACTTGAGTTGACTCAGTTAGAATAACTGAGTCAGTAAACTTATACTCTGATTATAAGAGACTTGGCTGAGATGCTTGACTTATTCCAGTGTTATGCCTTATTCACAACTGACTTTTGTGTCATGTTATGGTATACAGGAAGTTCATTTATTTCTAGTGAGGCCATGATGGAGCACAACACAACCGCTGTGAACACAACCAATTAATTACCTGGCTAGATTTTCACTAACCTGTGCAATGTCAGTGCATGAGGTCACATTCATACCACATATATTTCCTGTCCATCCTCCACCATTTAAACATACAAGATATCTTTTATCAGTTACTTCCTCTAATACTTGACCAGTAACATCTGTGTGATTCCTTTCCCCATAAACTGTGAGCATTAAAATCATTACACCATATTTCTCAAAGACCAGTCTTGCCTATTATTTCATCACAGCTGTGACATTGTTTAAGTAATTATTTTAATATTGCTTTCACTGAACATTCATATCTGTTTGGGTTATTTCCTTCTGTATGTCATGTTTAATTGAATTATATGCTGGAAGGACAATATTTATGTTTATGACATCCAAGTTTCTTGAATGCATGTAATATTTTGGATAGTTCTCCTAATCCAGTACAAACTTTTTGAATTCCTGCCCTTTAGCTATCAAGTTTGTAGCATTCCAGTGGCTTATATGGGACACCATATTGAGAAATCATCATACTTTTATGGATTCATCTTTTCATATATTGTGTCTCCTTCCATGCTTATGATTCCTTTGTTGCATCTACAGTTTTGCTCTTTTGCTTTGGTCACTTGGCCGTGTACAGTATACAGTATACAGTATACAGTCAGCCAGGTCACATATTTGTGTGTTATCTTTATCAACCAGCTTAGTGACTTTATTGACCTCATACAGGCAGATTTTCTGGATTGTGGCTTGTTCAGAGGACGTATCATTTTCTTCATTCATTGCTAGCTGTTCATAATTTTGTAGTTCTGTACCTCTCTAGCTTCCCTCTGAACTGCATCCTCCATTTCTTTTTTTTCATGTTTTTTGTATGTATGATTACCACCACACCATGCCTGTCTGTCTTTATCTTTACACTAACACATATGACCCATTCACAGACATTTAAATAATCTCTGAATTACTGAGCAAAATACTTTGTTCTTGTGTGGACTTAACCACTGTATCTAGAAAATTGCTGAGCAACTTTCCTGGTATGGGAATGTCCACAGGCTGTAGCAAGGATCCAACAAATACACACACACACACACACACACACACACACACACAGTGCGATTCTTATAAAAGTGCTCATCCTGAGCACCTAACAAATGCAATACGAATTTTACTATATATGTGTTGGACAGCACTATGCATAGTTTTATCAAAGTGGCATGGAAAATTACCCATACAGTTTCCTTGGAGTTCTCTGTTCAGGAAAAGCCCTGAATACTTGCCTTTCCCCAGTAGTGCAGCGTTTGTGTTTCAGTGGTTGCTGGAAGTCTGTTTTGTGCCACACCCTTCCCTGCTTTAGTTCTTGTACAGGTTAAATATAATTCTAATTGTGTTGTTGATTAAAGTCCATTCTTGTTAGGATTTTTTCCATTTTTGCCTTTATTGGACAGATAGATCAAAGTTGAGAGAGACAGGAAAGAAAGACATGATATGCAACAAAATTGCAGGGCCGTATTCAAACCCAAGACATCACGTTTACTTGACACGCACAAACCGCCAGGATGCATGATAAAAGCTAATTTAGCTGCTGTTTTGCTTGTCAGGTCTTATTATCCAGTTAATATGATGCAAGCTAACCACTGATGTTACAGGCATTTACAATTTGAAGGACATACTGGCCGTTCTCATAAACTATTACGCCTTTTATTATGGTTGGTTTTTGCGTTCCTTTAGGAATTGAATTCATCCCAAGAGAGTCTAAAATTGGCTGAATATAGTTTGACTAATTACACAAGGTCACATTTGTTATAGCCCATCTTTGTCTAATACCTGCCATAAACTGCTTAAGATCAGATGACTGACAGCCTCTAGAGAATAGAAGAAATTAAATGAGATCCCACTATAGGATAGTGATTATCGTGATTAGTGGTGGGTAACTGTCAGGCCGTATCAAAGACTTCATCTCTCAGATGCAAACCCAAGATTAAAGTTTCTATGTTTAGTAGAGGCTACCAGCACCTGAAAATTAGTTTATTAATTCTGTGTATTTGGACCCCGTGGGCTGCTACACCACTGTTATTAAGCATCTTTGCAGTATATCCTCCTGAGTTTTTTTTCCTTTCAGCTATTCTCTAAAAAAGAGTCTTAAAAATAACCTGAATAAAATATTACTTTTTTTTTTACAATATTGACCTTGCTAACATGAATATGCCTACTGATATTAATGATATGCTTTAAAAGGATAAGCAACTAATATTTGCATGTTTTTTTATATCTTTCAGATCACCAACATAAAGTGCCTTTGAGAAGACATCGCCAACTAGAACCTGATCCATGTTCATGGCTCGCCGACACTCCCTTTAAGGCCAGACTCAAGCACCAACATAGGATACCTCAGCTGCGTGTCTTCTGCCTCCATTTCACTTTGCACAACTTCAGCACCTAAAAAATACTAAAACAGATTTAGTGCGGAGACAGAAGATCTGCCAAATGATAATGGTCTGAGAAATTATGTCTGGAGCGACAGATCTTCATGAAACTCCCGTATTTGTCTGATATTTATGGGTGCCGTCAGGAGAGGAGCACACCCTTGAATGTGTCACAAAGCAAAGACTTCACTCTTTGCTGGGTCAGCTGTTGTTCCTGATTGATGGGCGATTTCTAGGTGATCATCCAGCCATCGAATCTCTTTGCTCCAGCTGATGGAGGACTCGTCAGGTTGTTTTAATAGAGGACTTTTGACGCACAGCCAAAAGTTTTGATCATCAGTTTTGATCTGTTTTTTTTATTGGGTATATAAGCCATTAGTCAACAAGTTGACTTGAGGTTTTAAATTCTAACTAAAGATTTAAACCTATGGACATGGCTTTGAACATTTCCTCAATAAGAGACACAAAATGGCTTACTCTGGAAGTTTGTCGGCAGTTTCAGCGAGGAACTTGTTCGCGTAGTAATGAGGAATGCAAATTTGCCCACCCACCAAAGAGCTGCCAGGTTGAAAATGGGAGAGTTATTGCCTGCTTCGACTCACTGAAGGTAATGAATATCATGCACATATATATTCTCATCAGTATTTTTTGTATGGATAACCAGGGAACTTCATTTAATCAAATTTAATATCCACTCATGTCCTCTAATACTGTCCTATTGATTGGCAGTGCAGATTGCTATTCATTCTAATGAAATTTTTTTAATCTTATGAATTTTATTTTTTTTTTTTATTTTGACAAATCTTGCCTGTAATTTAATAATAAGGTAATCCCATACTTTTCCGCATACTGAGGAGAAAAGCCCCCTCGGGTTTTACACCTATCACTTGCCTTGTTGTTGGTTATAGATGACTGCTGGTTTCAAGTTGGATTATAACCAAATTATTCTCTCGTTAGTTTACTGGTCCTGTACGAGGCCAGAGCTGGGTTAATCCACACTCAGACTTTCACTGCTGTCACAACACAATACAGTCTTGGCCCGGGATTATTCTCATGTTGAATCATCATCTTATTTCCTCACAAGGCAATTTAGACTCAGCTTGTTTGTCCAAAGAGCCTCTGCCCCCCTCTATGACCTGGTGGTCAAGGGCCTGGGCTATAGAAAGCATTAACATAAAGGAATTACTAAACCCGACCTTATTAGATCAACAACTACATCATTATTCAACCTAAAACTATATAATAATTAATTTAATAATTTTTAGTTATGTCTGAATTTATTCATTGTTATTATTGAACAATAGGTTGGAGTGGACATGTAAAGCAGTTAGCTTCAGCTAATGGCTGAATAGCTGCTCCCTCCAGTCATTAATCCTGGAAAGTGTCATGCGGTTGCCAGAGCTTCGGCTAAACAGTGCAGTTATTGAGCTGCTACCCCCGATGGGTTTATGTCTATCTAGCATGCTTATTATGTTGTTATGCCCAGTGTGACTGAAGTCATCCCACCAAGAGACTGCAGGTCCAGGAGAGGAGTTAAAAACAAGACAGACTTTTCAGACTTAACATACTAGGATCTCTGTTTAGTCAAGTGTTGAAGGTATTGAGTGGATGAATATTTTGTAAATTTCAACAATTAGAGGCTATTCATTATTTTACCCATGAAACTCCTCTCTCGACTGTTCTTCAAATATTGTGGTGAGCAACACTAATGCCCTCAGCAAACAGGATTAAAATGCTCACAGGCTCAACCCACCCACACATGGTAAAATTCACTCAATATTGTCAGGATTGTTATGTCACAGTTCCCCTGTAATTTTTAGACTGTAGCAGTGAGTTGATCAAACCTGCATTGCAGTATGTGATTACTCTCTTAATAATGTGTTGCACATATATGTATTATTCTGAGATTTCGAAATAGGGTTATACCAATCTGATGTCCAGTATCATAAATGGATCTGATCTTGGCGAAGAAGTTTGAGATATTGGTATCGGCCTCAGGTTGTGTGATCAAGCTCGGATCCATCTATTTATTCAATTTCCTCCCTCCAATCCAATTGTGCAAATTAACTGAAGGAAGAATTTGTTGTAACTTGCGGCAGTGTGAGACGTGGTTTGAAAGTAGCTGGTGATGTAGCAGTCATGTTTGCTGTCTGACATGACAGAAAACTGGAGATCAAAGCAGTCAAACAGCTAACTGTAATGTTTGCAATGCAGGTGTTTGAAGGGTGGCAGCCACACAACTAATTACAGGTACCAGTTAAATCAGGCACTTGAATAAATGCTGTTCCAACAAGTAAAAAGAGTTCTCACAGACAGTAGGTCAGAAGAATGCTTCTCCCATGTAGCAATAAATGTGCTAACATAAACAATAATTTACTCTAAGATAGTGAACAGAAAGGATTATTGAGTTTATTGCTCTGGACAGTCTACCTCTCTCAAAGGTGTGAAATGTGGGCACTTGACACTAAGTGGAGCATTTGGAGTTTGCCCTCTCAACATTATCTGTCAGCTGCCCTCCTGCAGCTGTACAACAACAAATGTGAACACCTCTTCCACAGTCAGTTTCACTACAGATGTATGGAGTTTAGACGTCTGCCCCGTGTCACTACTGACATGCACTGGACTGATTTTAGCTTACTTTACTTCAGATTGATCAAAATGTTAGACACAGTACATATCTATTTAACTGTTTTTTAAAAAGTCAATTTCACTCTCACTTACTTACAAAAATATCAGATTAGTACTCTATAAGCAGATACTCTGTATTTACAGAGCATATTTGGAAATATATATGCCAAACTGTAATGGAAGAGGGCAGTTTTCACTTTGTTCCCAAACAAATTTCTGGCCAAGGATAAGGCTTTGATTAGCTAAATATCACCAATTAAGATTATGTAGAGAAATTGCTACATCATGGTACATCATTAGACTTGTTTGCTGATTTCTATTTTTTTTTTTTTGTTTGTTTGTTTGTTTGTTTACTTTTTCTAATTTAGAATTTTGAAGCAAAGACTTAGTCTGTTGGGAGAATTGAAAAGAAGAAGTCAGCTGCCAAATCTGTGATTGTTGCAGTCATGTGATGATGTCACAGCTCTTTCCCATGAATAGCCTGTTGTCTAAGGAGTTACTCGATGTTGTTCTTTATCAACATGGCTACTAGCATAATGTCAACTGGTACTGGTACTAACCCTCAGCTTTTATTTTTTTAGCCACATAGACGTTGCTTCTCAACTTCTGCTTCCCTTAGTTCAAATGAAAACACACTATAATTTCATAAATCTCCTACTCAGCAATTCTCCTTGGTGCAAGGATGGCATTTAATTGACATGTTAAAGCTTGTGAACAGCAAGCACAGATCACCAGAATGGCTGTCGTAGTTCTCTGCCAATTCACCAATTACTCACTTAACATTGTTAAGCCAGCATAATTTTGTGCACATGCTTTGGTATTGTAGCTAGTATCTCATGACCTCTAACAAATTGGTGAAGAGGGGCACACACAAGTGGATGCTGTCCAGTCGTCCCTCTTTTTCTTTATCAGACCATCTTGCAGTTAGGTCTGACTGCAGCTGCTTCCCATGATTTGCTCTCCCACGAGTGTTTGGGTCACAAGAAGCCTCTGAAACAGCAGAGAATTGAGCGAGTCAACTCAGTGTTTCCCACAGATTGGCACTGAATTTCAATGATAGTATTTTCACAGGCACTAAAGTCAAGTGTTTGTAGTTTTAAACTAATGAGGCTAGCTTCGGCAAATTTGGATACTGCTGTAATAGTTGACTACTGCACTCCTGTTTCATCTCCTATCTGATTAGTGAAGCAAGGACAGCATAGATGTAAATAGTTACAAATGGTTCACCTCCTCATCATATATTTCAATTTTTGAGACAAATTTTCACACACTGATAGCCTCCCTTCAGTGCTTATTTAATGCACCAGTGACAAGAAGTGAGCCAAATGCTCTTTTACAGACAAGGTTTCAAACATCGCCTTCACTTTGTGATGGCACTACCAGTGCGTCTGGAAAGATAAATAGAATAGTTGGCATGACCAGCAAATGCTACCATGGGTGGACAAGGAGAAAAGTTGCATGCACAGGTGGCACTTCATTAACATGACAAGGCCACCAAAATAATGACATTTGCTAAAGACCTCAACTGCTAATTTAGATTGGGACCTATGTCATGATTCAATCAAAACCCATTAAATATCCTTTCATTCAACATTATACTTAAATTCTTCCTCATTCCTGTGTGAGAAGTCATTAAAATACTCTTTGGTCAAAGTACCTTTTGTTAAACAGTGAGTGGCTCATTTCCTCCCTTTCCAAAGTGTGAAGCAGCTTCATGTCTACTACAGACTACTTTGTGTAATTATACTACAGGGTCTAAAGCGCCTTTAGGGTAATAAAGCCTCACTAATAGGCCAATACCAGTATTCAGAGCTTTGCCCTAAAGTAAGGTCAAGACAACATTATACTGTGAGTATTTTTGTGGTTCAGGCACCCCCTTAACATACCCCGCCTGACATCCCTGGGGACATTCAAAGCAGGAATATTATGATAAGGAAACAATAACTGGAGGCCTCTTAACTACTTTTCAGCTTGGTGTTCTGCATAGTGTTGAAAATTCTCATTGATAAAATGATTAGAATAGATTGATTATAATTTGTCATTTATCAAGTAAAAAATACCAAACATTTGCTCAATATAACTTCACTAAGATCACTAAGATTTTCTTACTTCTTCCATTTCATATCAATTAATTCTTTGGGTTTTCAGCTGCTGGACAGACCAATCAATCAATGTTTGAATAAATTTTCAGACATTACGTTGGGCTCTGGTAACTTCTGATGAACATTTGTCAATATTTTGACACTTTACAGTTTAAGATGATCAGTTGGACCATTGAAATAGTAATCCATATTTGCAGTCCTAGTTCTGTGCAAGAAATCAATCATTCTCACATACTACATTTGACTTGAGTGTTCATTTTTCAGAGTGACAAAGTTGACACACAAGATTGGGCACTTGAATTAAATGTGATGAGCAAAGAAAATGTGCGAAACACTATGCAAAAGCTAAAGGGCTTACACTATTGTTTGGTACAGAGGATAACTGCACTGTCCTCAACAATTTTAATCCATTTAACCTGCATACATAGCATTAAAAAGTAAATACACTATGAATACAGTACTTTGTGCTCTGGATGCTCCCCAGCTTTAGGGCTGTCCTTTTTTTTTTGTGGATTGGTGTTTAACATTCAGTGTGTGGGTGGGGTGATCACCACAGCTTGCTATTATACCACCGTTTGTCAAATGTTTCTGCTGTAAAACTGTAAATGCCATCCGTTAGGATTCATGAACAGTGCTATGAATAAATCCAGTGATATCAGACTGGGGCTTCTGTTGAACTACATCAGGATATCTACTATATGTCTGTGTATTCCTCCAGCATTTAGGGTGACATCTGGGGTGAAATCCCATTTTATTATCAGCATGTAGTAATGTTAAGGTTTGCTGTTTACTTTCATAATGTAAGATTAAAGACTGTGCTTTTCTTAGAGTGCAGTGTGAAGGAATTCATTCACAGCATAAAAGTTTCAACCCAGGGTATGAAGCTGAAACCGTGAGCCTAGATACATCTGAAGACTGCTTTATTATCCTTCAGTGCAGATGAGAAAAAAAACACATCAGCAGCAGAGGGTAAATGATATGAGAAACCATCCATTGTTCATTTGAGTGTTGTATTAACTGTGCAGGTTGCACATCACACTTTACCAGTGGGATCTTGGAGCACCACTTACCATCTCATCAATGTGCATTACTCCAACTTACTGAACATGAACTGAAATTACACTTAGTGGTGAGGCTGAAATGAATAGCCCACCCAAAATTGCTTGCAGATAATTTTTTAAATCTACTCAGCTCAGTTGAAACACTGGTGAAATTTATATGAGTATAACACACGGTGAATTAGCTGGTGCACCTAGCTTCCCAAAACAACAGGAGTGAATGGAGACTGTTTTTAGAGTGTCAAAAAAGGTAAACAAAATGACCATAAAATTACTCCAAACAGTTTATGCAGCATAATGCAGGTATTTTGGAGCCCAATGACTGCACTGTGGGCCCAAAAGTCCAATATTTACCTCCTCATCTAGATTTTCTGCACTAGCTGTTGGAAGTATTGTAATTATGGGTAGACCGTAGACCGTTGATCGAAAAAAGTCATAAATACAAATGGGAAAGTCAAATTTTAAATGATATCCAACATGCCCAGATGTGGAAAAAAGGAGGAAAAATAGATTGACAGAGAAAGAAAACAGACAGTAGCATAAATGCATTTTAATTGTCAATGAATAGGACAGTGGGACACACAATGAATTCAATTCAGTGAGAGGTCATTTACTGATTGCAAACAAGACTAAAATGTGTGTACTGAACAGCTGTTTTTACTGCTCACTTGGCCAGCCAAACAGTTAATCTGTGTCTAATTGATAATAAATAGTATTTAATTCATGTTTAACGTAACCTACATTATATCATATTACATTAGAAAAAGACTTAAAGCTTACAGAAATACATGATTTGTATCCATAAATTGGCTTATTAATACACATTTAAAAAATAAATGCTGCTTTAACTGCTGCATTTTTTGTATGCCACAAAAAATGCTGCATAAACAATATTCAAGTTGAAGTTATGCATTAAAAGAAAACAAAAACACATCCAAGCAGACTTGTTATTTCCCAAAGCTGTGTAAAGGTTGATATTTTGTTTACTTTTGAAGTATTTAACCCTAGAATGTAACTTCCCAAGGTCAGATTGCCTTATCTAAGTATTTTCCCTTTCAAAATGATCTTCTCTGTGTACTGCATGTGGCCAGATTGTTAAGATAAAGTGATCAGGTCAGGACTTACGCAATAGCTTGTGTCCACCTCTTAATTTGATACCTACTGACATCTCAAAGATGGTGTCATTCTTTAATGAAAAATAGTTGACAGTTAAACCCACATGGACATTCCAAGAAAATAATTGATAGAAATCTCCCAGGAGAAATGTAAATGAGTTAAAATTAGTTCTGTGCTCACTTGATTGAAGGATTTACTTATTTGAATATGTAGGACAGAGGAGGCTAATCTCTGATTAGGCTAATACAGTTGTTTGATTGACAGAAATGACAGCATTAGGCTCATTTTAAAGTCTGATGGGAGACAATAATAGCATGTTACTTTGAAGAACTTGTTATTAACATATCAGAACAAGACTATTCAAATATCAGGAAAATCACCAGCATCTGGCCCATCTCAAGTGAGGTAAAAAGTTAGTAATAGACAGATGTCTGGGCAGTTCATAGTCATGCCTATTCATTAACAAAGGGGGTATTGGTGTCAAGAAGAGATTCCCTTTACTGACAAGTTCAGAGACATTTTTTTTTTTTTTGGACCAGTCAGCTCTATGAATAAGCCTCTCACAGCTGTTAAAGTGATAGCTGGTTATGAACAGACTTCTAACGGACTTTCATCTTAATCACAGTGTTCGATAAGCCCATCATGCTCACAATGCTGTCACTTTTTCTTAGCTTGACATATTTTCAAGTCTTTGGATAGAACATAAGTTTAGCCCATGTAGAGCCGTACATTGTATTTGCTCTCTTAACCAGACATCCAAGCACACTTGAACGTTTAAATTCCCTCTGTAATTCGTAGTAATATTTTTGTCAGCATAACAAAGGCACAGTGCTAAAAATATACCAGCGAGTGTATTTCAGCTTATGTGATGTGCATTTCATTCTAACAGTGGTATGGACAGTGATACCAGGGTGACTGCAAAAATCATAAGACCACATCACTGGTGGGTTATCGTCACGTTTAAACCATAATGACAGAAATGTACTACTTTCTTGACAATACAATCTAAACGTGACTTTCAAAGCAGCTAAAAGTGACTTTCACAGCAGAGACCCTAGTATCTTACCAAGGCTCCTTTTAACATGAACCATTTAGGTTTGATATGTCATCATTATATTGCCTTCTGTCATTATATTATAGATGTCATTACATTGCCTCTTGTCTCAATAGCATGTCAACTTAGTCTATGCTGCAATGTTTTGTCAGTGTTTGAATACTTTATAGAGCCTCTAGAGCCAACATCAAGCAATCAGTTGGATTTGTGTAATGCTTTCATGAGCTCTCAAAGAGCTTTCCACAGTGAGGGCACATCTCACCTTGTCAGCACCACTGAGTGGCATCCACCGAATCCTGATATCAGATCCAAATTGGCTATGGCAGTAGAGAGCTGATTGGTTAAATAAATTGGGAATCATGAGGTAATTTGATAGCCAACACTGACTGATGGCTTGGTTGGGAATGTAGTCAGTACAGCATGATCATCACCTCTGCCCTTGTGATGAGTTCCCTTGTGACCAGAGAGATGTGTGACGTCAGTTTGAAGTCTGATCTGAGGGACTGGAGTGATTTCAGATTAAAGTGTGTCGCACTTACTGAATAACTGTGGTCTTATGGTCCCTGGGAGTGAGGTGTAGAAACAGCTCATGAAGATTTGTAGGTGTAAGTGTTCTTTGAAGCTCTTTTGTGGAGCTTGGACCAATCTACAATAAATTCTATGAAGATTCTGCTCTTATGTTTTAATTTGTTTTGTTGTGGAGTATCTGATGGGGTTTTGATATATGAACAAGCAAGCTCTGCAAATATTTATTTATTTATTTTTTTACATCATATCATTTTATACACATTTTTCAGAAACCAACTCCTATATATGCGTAGCTTATGTCAAACATATGGTAAGATTGCATTTAGGCAAAACATGCCAATCTCCATAATATAAGTCGGGTACACCTCTGCAGAACATCAAGTATTGCAACATGTCTGCTCTGATGACTGTATGGCAATCCCATTATTGACCAATAGTTTGAAAAGGATGCAATACTGAATGGCAGCCCAAAGGAAAAAAATTGAATTCTTGCTCCATAATTACATCCTAAAGACTTTATTACATTTGGAGCTGGTAAGGTCTTATAAATGGTGCACCCCAAGTTTCTAGTTGAAGAAAACCTGTTAAATTCCATGGTGATGTTGGGGTTTGAATAAATATGAGAAACACAAGCCTACGACCTGAATGTTCCTGTGGTTTCTTTCTGTCTGAATGCAGGGACGATGTTCAAGAGAAAACTGTAAGTATCTTCATCCACCTTCGCACTTAAAAACCCAGTTAGAGATAAATGGGCGCAACAATCTCATCCAGCAGAAGACGGCAGCAGCCATGCTGGCCCAGCAGATGCAGTTCATGATCCCTGGGCCCAGCATGCAGCCTGTGGTAAGTTGCTTATAGTTGTTGGGAAAGAACAGTCACGATCCCCATCCTTCACTTTGTGTGACATAGCGGGGCTTGACTTGACTTACAATCTGTAACCTCTCTCCTTATAGCCAACATTTCCTGTAACCCAGGGACTTGGCACAAATGCTGGTCTTGGTTATGCCCCTTACATCACACCCTTGAGCCATGGAATGGGCCTCGTTCCCACAGAGATGCTCCCCAGCACCCCTGTCATCGTCCCGGCAAGCCCGCCCGTCACGGTCCAGAGCTCCTCCTCTTCTTCTTCCTCCCCTTCACAGAAGCTGCAGCGCACAGACAAACTAGAGGTATTCCAAGCACAACAGGGAGTCATTTGACTTAAAAATGACATTGCTGCTTCTGAGAATGCATATCTTCTGGCTGTGTCCTGAAAGTTGCATTTTTCTCATTGTCGTTATAATCCCTCCTCGCAGGTGTGCCGTGAGTTTCAGCGGGGAAACTGTGCAAGAGGGGAGACAGATTGCCGCTTTGCTCATCCCAGCGACAGCCCAATGATTGACACCAGTGATAACACTGTCACTGTTTGCATGGATTACATTAAGAGCCGCTGCTCCAGGGAGAAGTGCAAGTATTTCCACCCGCCTGCACACTTACAGGCCAAAATCAAAGCCAGTCAACAGCAGGTCAGCCAGACAGCCGTGGCAGCCCAGGCAGCAGCTGCAGCCATGGTAAGACAGACTCTTACTCTTACTTCAGACTGCTGGAAACTATTTCAGCTTGCTAAACACATTATGCTACCCCTAAGATCAACTTAACATTTAAGAAAAGTGCTGTTTGCCATGATATCATAGAATGTGGAGCGCTGCTTTGTTGAAATTCAGATAACAGTATAATTTATGAAGTCATATCCACTGTAGCAGCACAGCCTCTGCCCTTAACTTCCAACTGAAGTGCTAAATGTATGATAAAACATAAAATGTAACTTTAGCAGTTAAATTATACTTAGTTCATAAACCCCTAAAAGCGTAAAGGTTGCTGAATCATTTATAGCTGTAAGTGTAAGAGGCACAGTGACATTTGTAAATTCAGTCTGTCCTTAAACTTATACCAGGCACTTAATGGTCTGAACTGGCACTATACTGCAATCAACTAAAAACGGCTTGTTAAGCAGTTTTATGCCCTGCTACAGTATAAAAACCTGGTGCTCTCCAGTTTCCCATTTGACAACTGCCTGCCTGGTAAAGTGTGATAATTCATACTCTCACAGTATTAATCAATAATATACTGTAGACCAGCTTTATTATCTACCCTAAAAGTTTACTTTGGCTTTCTTCCCCTGTTCCTCATTTATAGATCGAGAACTTTTCCAAAATAAAACAAGCTATTTTCTCGTTATGGCCTCTTGCCTTCAGGTTGAATGATTATTATTAATATATAAATAATAAATAGATATTTTTTATTTAGGCCTCTCGCCTGTGATATACTTCAGAATTGAACTATTTTAACATTGCTCTGATCACATACTGTACTGAAGTCATGTTGCTTCAGTGTAATATTTTTATGGATGCCTTGCATGCCCTCCATCGACTATGTTTACATCGCCTCTCATGTATTTCATTTTTGTTTGGTTACTCCATGTACATTGTGTATTCATTTTTTTGCATGTCCTTCAAGTTGTATTTTGAGCTCATAAAAAGCTTTATATTTTATGTTAAAATGTACAATTAATTGGAGCATCCTAATTATACTGTAGGAGTATACAACATAGAGAAACAGAAACCACTGTGGAAAGGAATTCCACCAAAAGACAATATTTAATATTAATTCTTCTTACAGTAAACAGAGCTCCACATTCTGTGCTTTATATCAGATCAATGATTCTCTCTGCTCATATTATGTTACATTGGTCTTTGCTAGCTCTCATATATCCATGTCATTATGTACAGTAAACTCAAAGATCCTTCATTTAGGTACAAGATAATGATCCCATTCTTCAATGCTTTGTGTACATTGTTATCTTTTTACATAAAGCTGTATTGTCAGTGTATGTGGTACTGAATTAATTGTCTTCAGTAGCATTGATCTCATTGTAAAAGCGTTACGTTTTTGATTACACTTAACAACCACTGATCAACTAATATTGTGTTAAGTGATCAGTCTACAATGAAAGTGACATACATTGTACAGTACTGCTCTAAATCATACTCGACAAAGCTATTGATTAATTGTATATGCTGACCTACTAATGCAGGAAGTACACTGTAGTTAATTTGTTTGTCCTTGAATCAGTTATTTTGTTTACTGTGCATGCATATTGTTTTTTATGTGGTATACTACATTCAGATTATTTTTTTGTTTTTCCTTCTCACCTATCCACAATGCAATGCTGTCCCCCCATGACGCACCTCTGCTTGCTGTTACCTGTATGTTAATACGCTTGAATCCCATTGGCCCACTGCCATCATGTGCTCGCTGCCTGCTATTAAAAGACTCAGTCGACTGCCAAAGCAATGAAGCGACCCCTCGAGGCAACTGTAGACCTGGTATTTTCACCTTTTGCTTTGCATGTAGCCATTAATTTTAGTATAATAACTTTTGTTGATTTTTGTCATTTTTGGTTTACAACTTCTTATAGTCTCATGTACTGTATCTGTGTACAAAATCATTCACCATCAGTTTATCTTTAAGTGCTTATTGTGAGGGATATATTTAAAATGTGTTTGCATTCACATTTTTATCATAAAACCTCAATTTTTTGTTTGTTTGTCATCTTGTGGTAACAGTAACCATTATAGTGTAGTCATGCCTGTACTGTTGTATCATTTCTAAGAGTTTGAACCTCGTAGCCGAGCACAGAGAGGAGAGTTTGGAGGGATTTGGGGGGATTTTCAGTATCTCATGTCTCCTCTGTGTCACTTTCAGGCCTTTCCCCACAGTGTCCTGCAACCCCTACCAAAGAGACAAGCTCTTGAGAAGAGCAATGGGGCCAGCTCTATCCTCAACCCCAGTTTTTTGCACTACCAGCAGGCTCTAGCCAATGCACAGCTCCAGCAGCCCACAGCGGCATTCTTTCCCACAGGTAAGGTGCCTTCAAAGCCGAACTTGCCGTTTTACACACCTTTATCATTATTATTTATGTGGTCATTTTGTTGATTTAGTAATTGTGTATCTATTTTCATATTGCTCACAACCACATATAGAGAGAAATATGATATGATACAGCATTTTATATAGTGGGGGTGATAATATATTACTGATATGCACTGTAAATGCAGTCTGCATGCTTTAAGAACTTGATGGTCTGGCAGCAGTCTGTGTATTATCAGCAGAATGTCACTGCCTTATAGAGAGGCCTAATATATGGAAGGACATCTGCTTGGACTCCCAAACAGAAGATTTTTAATCATAAAGAGAAGAGTTTTTGACAATGGCATGCTGAGATTTTCCTTCTAGATGTATGTCATCCATCAAATTGCCAGCTTAACTCTTTCTGTCAAAACTTACTGTGGCTTCTAGTAATAATTGCAAACATACAAACTTATCCTGGCTTTTACTCTGTAAGATGGTGCTCTGTCTCCCTGCCTGTCACTTCTACCCTTTGCCAGTCAGTGATTACGCAGTATTTACTAAGAATGCTTATCCCTCTGAAAACATCACTACAGTGTCTTGCACTATGGGGCTTTTTATTGTGTATGCTCATAGCTCACTGAACTAGAGATCTGTGATTTCTCTATCGTGGCGCACACTGCATTAACTACGTTGATATGTGCAAATCGTGCTTAAAAAGCATTCTGAACCTAACTTACATTTTCCACTTTTCCATTGCATAATTACACAGGGTCAGTCTTGTGCATGACTCCCGCTACCAGCGTTGGTAGGTCCCTTGCTTATTTTTTTCTAGAACAGTATGTCTTGTAATGAATGGAGGACATGGGTGGAACATTCTTACTGTTGATCTAAAAGATATTCTTGGTATTCCTGCACAGATAGGATAAACACAACTCTGAATCAGAGTCCAGCACTCAGAAACACGCATTAGAGGCACATATATTAAAATAATGTCAGACTGTTTTTCTTTAAAGCTTTGTTTTTCTGTAACCCCTGTTTTTTTGGTGGTTAGATATTGTTGTGCTTTTGTCAGCATCATAGCATCGCTTCTAATGTTATGAATTACTTGTAATATATTTATACGCCAAAGTGATAATGTGTCCTTAGACTCTCGTCCAAATAGTCACAATACACCCATTGAAGCCTTTTTAGTGGATTTTGTTCACTCTTCTTTGCCACGCACTATGGATTAGGAAATTTGACCAGCATCCCAGAGATTTAATTCAGTAATTTCTTATGTTTTTGAATTATCGCTATTGCAAATTCTTTAAAAAAAAAAACACTTTTGATTTTCAGTAACATCACTGTATATGTCTTTCTCTTTTGGGATGTCAAATTATGGGCAAATTTCCTAAGCCGATCTTTTATCAGCCCTCCTCTATTATGTTTCCCCCTGCTGTCTTGCTTTGCTGTGTGATCGCATGCCATCTGCTGGTCTAACCCAATGATGGCTTGCTGCTAATGTCATTTTGTATTTGCCCGGCAAGAGAGAGAGAGACAGAGAAAAACGTTGCTATGGTTACCATAATGCTCCACCTACCTTTTCATTGCTTTCATGGTTCCCTTCCTGAAAAAGTCCCCATGATGTACAGTGCTACGCCTGCTACTGTCTCTGCAGCAACTACTCCCGCCACAAGTGTCCCCTACGCAGCAACAGCACCAGCCAATCAGGTTTGCTCCTTTTTAAAGCTTTCTTCATAAATCCTTGAACTCTAAATAAGTGCTTCTTATTAAATCAGGGGAGTCACTTTGTCAGCATAGCATTACCCTGCTTGCATTGTCTATCATTGAGCTTCATCTACGTGACTTTAGACCTTAATTAGAACTAATAGGCTGCATCTCACCCATTTCACTTATGACAGGCAGCACTTATTTAGAGATCTCTCATCTGCAAATAGTTGTGTTGCGTAAGTTCCTTTTTTTGCATGTTTTTGCTTTGGTCAATGTCAAATAATCTTCTTTAAATCGACATGCAGCCCCAAATGCTCTCTGAAGTGAGGAGGGAATAGATAAAGCACAATGGTTTCTTAGGCACCTGTCATAAATGGTAGTAGAGGTAGTACCAAGAGCCTTAATAATATTAGTAATACTGCCTGTGTAACTACTTTGCCCTAATCATTTTTTTAATTTCTGCTGCATATCAGTTCACTGTAAGAAATCTTTTAAGAAATCAAATCTTTTTTTCTTTCTTATCAAGGTATAAATGTGTGTGTGAGTATGTGTAACTCTTGAATGTAAATATGACTATGACTGTAATGACATTGTTGGTGCATATTTGTGAGATTTTTTATTTTTTATTTTGGTAACCTCAACTGTCCAGACAGTCATTTGATGGTAATGATGGGAGAAGGAAGTAGAGGAGTGAATGTTAATTATCCTTTAAACTGAAGAAGACAACTCATTCCTTTCTTACCTCAAAAGTTCATTGTGCTGTATGCACACTGACATTCAGATATATTTACACTAATGGATGCCTTTTGTATCATTTTTTCCATACCATATTGATTTGACGTTTCAGCTCCTCAGTAATCTGTTTTCATTTTGTCAATTTCATATCTTTACATTAATGATGATTATTCTTGTTGAGTGCTTAATGGTCTTTCAATGTCTTTTTGTAAAGAGTGTGTTTGGTCCAAACTTTCCTACAAAGTGTATTTCCATGGTGTGCAACCATTGAGTGACGTGTATTCTGCCTCTGTAACAGATCATCCTCAAGTAACCACCAGAAAAGGAAGTCAGTGCCATGTTGCTGCTGTTAAAGGCCCTAAACAGCCACTCTGTAAATACTACATGAGCGCCACACACAATCTACAACAAGCTGCATGCTGATAAGAAGATCACGGAGTAAAAGTCGTAGACATAACTTTGATCTGTGATAAGAAATTATATAACTGAATTGCTTCTGTTAGATATTTGTCACAGGGGATTATTGTATGTACAGTATACACACAGACCCCGTTTACACCTGGTGTCCTGGCCGATTGGAGATTGGATTGTGATCGGACAGCACAAAAATGCATAAAGTCTAGGTGAAGATCCAATCATCCAAACCACCTCTGGAGGACACATTTGGCCATGTTGCTAAGAAAGTGTAAGTGCAGTGTTTCTCCAATCCACATGTAGGAGCAATTGGAACTTTACTGCACAAATGCAAGGAAACACAAATGAAACAGGAGGTAGGCCACTCACATAATCAAATCCTTGTAAAAAATTGGATTGTCAGGATACTCATGGACAGGGAACAAGCAAGACAAGGTGTGTCACTTTGAACTTTGACTTAAATATTACAAGAGGAAGTGACATGCATGACAATCTCACTTTGGCCAAGGAAAGATTTTTAGATTTTTAGAGTCTACACCTTAGAAACATTTGAATGCCCAGTGTAAATGTGATCCAGCTACATCAGATCTAGATAGAGTCTGGATGTGTTAATGCCAGGTGTAAAAGGGGCTCTTATTGGAGATTGTTAAGACTTAAACACCATAATATCAATATTTTTTCCCTCTTGAATGTTTCATGTAAACTAACGGAAAATGTATTTCTCACAGTAATGATTTATTTAGTGTCCGATTTCATTTTGTTTTGAACCAACTTTAAAAGCACTTAACTCCACATTGTAAAGATCTTATGCAGCAATTTGGTCAGGCTCACAGAACTTCCTTGAAAATGTCATAGAGGAGAGGCCCTGCTATCCCCAGAGAACGGGATCAGTGCTCCACCTCCTGGTGTGCCTTTGCTTTGCAAATATGTTTTGCTGAGAGAAAATCAAATCCGATGAGCAGTTGGATCACTGGTGGTGGTTGGCTTGTTTTTCGCATCCTAAAGTGGTCCACACCTTTGTTATTGGCGCTACAATGTGTTGATCTGGGGACTAAACAGACACCATTTTTGGGAAGACCTGAACAGCCATAGAACTATACTCGACAGAAGCGTTATGTAATTACTGGTGATATTACTGGTGATAAAGTTCTGGTGATCATAGTTAAAACATTTGAGTTGTTTGTGAACTATTAGTCTTAAAGTAACAAAGTCAAGTATCAATACTGTTTTGTTTGAATGTTAGAAGTGCCTAAAGAATTGTGCATACAATGACACCAACCATCTTTAAAAGACTTTGTGTGGAAAATTACTCAACTATTAACAGTGCAATTTCTTCAGTCCACCCTCTAATTCAGTCACATCTACAAAGAAATGGTAAGTCAGTGCATTACTTCTCTGTGTACACCTGTTAGGATTTAGTCTTTCAGTAAGTTTTCATTGATACTCCAGATTTTATGTACTATATGGAGGATTTATTATCCTATTTTATTTTGTTTCACTTTTAAGATGATTGAGTTGTTTCCAAGACGGTAATCAGAAATAAGGAGAATGGAAGGACGCTTGTTTCTATTCAAGAGTTTCTTAATATGTAAAATGCACAGTAGCCATGCTTTGTTTGTCAAGTAGAACGATAGAAAGTAGACATTTTGGTGAAGTTTCGGTGTGGTATGATTGTTATCACATTATGCAATTCAGAGTCCTTCATATATTTCGATATGTTTAACTGTTGGCACTCTAGTCTGCTGTTTGAAACTAGCACAGGACAGAGTGGACATTTTGTCTGTTAAAATGTAAATGAAATGAATTTGAAAAATACTTCAGTATGTATTCTTTTCTTTATCATCTTTTGTATACCATTTAGGTCTTTATTTTGGATACAGTACATACAGATTCTGAACTTTTCCTTTTAATGTCTCCAATTTCTTTTTCAAGTGACTGAAATGAGTGTACAAAAACACGGCAAGTTTGTATGATTTACTCAGACAATCCACCAAGATACCTTGTGCTTGTTTTCAAATCCTTTTTTTTTTCTTCACCATGTGTTATGTATTTTCATTGTGGAACTTTTTACACATTGTCGGATGGAATATAAGAAATATACTCACATACTTTATTAGTTTAACATTAGCTAAGAACACTTAAAAATGTTTTTTTGTTCTATTTTAAGATGAATGTAATTTATTAAACTGACTTTAGCTCTGCTGGAGGTTCCTCGAAGGGCCTTGACCTGTTGCATTAGCCTATGAAAAGCCGTCTGTGTTCAAGGATTGAATGTTGGAGCAATGTTAAGCTTAAACGTTTCATCCTTGTCACTGCCTTGTCACCTGTACAGGACAGCAAACCTTTATATGAGCAAGGCCGTAGAATTGCTTTTATGTACAAAAGTGTATTGTATAGGTCACATTTTACAAAAGAAGAAAAAAATACTTTTCATGATATTGTGGTATAACTGTTTTGATTTGTTGCTGTGGCAACCTGAAGTTGCAATGATAAAAGCTGTATTTTTGTAGATGTAATTATTTTCCCTCTTCACCCTAAAAGATTAGATTGTACTGCCAGAAGTTTGACTTACTTATACCATGGCAAAATACTGTAAGTTTCCAGTACTTAAATACTCTTGGAATATTAATTTTGTGTTTCATACATGGTTTCAGCTGCATGTTAACATTTCACAGCAACAAATATATTCCACCGTCAGAGAACCCAGTCTGATGACATGAACCCCTGGACTCTTACAGACAAAAGTCAAGAAGTCGCGAGGTTTTGATGGTTCAGTAGCTGTTTAGAATTGCACTTTGTTCCCAGAATATAATTCCTTTCAAATTGTAGGTCTTATATGTATTTGACAATTTAGCCCTAATCTATTTAAACTGCAAACAAAAGGCACATTTCACAGTGAAACTAACGGTTTTTGTAATCTGAATGTTGATTTCATTTTTTTTTTTATTTCGGCGAAATGCTTGAATGTCATACAGGATACATCTGCACGTGAAAGTCATTTGAGATTTTAGATCGCCCAGTCAAAAGAGGAATTGACAGTCAGAATGTTTGCTCATACTGTCTGATGGAAACATTATTCTTAAGCACTTTCTGAGCAGTTAGAAAACTGAGCAGACAAGTTCTTTTGTGAACGTTGCCTTACCTTTGGTCTATTGTTCTTAAGTTTGTATGTGTTCATTGATTAGGAAATTCATATTGTGTGGTCAGTCACATAGATTTCACTGAACTGTTCTGTGAAATGATGACTACCAAAGTTTTAAGTTTGAGGCCAAAACGATAGATTGTAAAACAATTGCAAACATTTTCTAGAGAAAACCTTGATGATGACAGGACTGGCTAGAGTGCCATTATGAACGGTTATTACTAAAAGCTCTGCAGAGCTGTGAAGCTGCTGTGCCAGTGCCATTTGGTTCCATCTGCAGTGTCATAGACTGGGCCTAAATATAAAATTTTATTCACTTTAAATCTGTTATGTGACGATTTTAAATATTTTATTTGTGCATAATTATATGTTCTCTTTATGTGAATAGTTTTGTTCCAGTAAATCCAAAATTGTGTAAAATCTATTGTCGGAAAAAATAAAATAAAAGTTGGGTAAATGCCATGTTTTGAGCTCTGTGTTTGATTCTGCACTGTACATTTGCATCATTTTTCATGCTGGGATTATATGATCAGATTATAAACAGATCAACATCAGACAAAAAAATCTCATTCTCATTCACAATTAGCAACAGGCACACAAGTTGTTTTTCATGTCACAACTACTGAATAAAATTATCTAGAATAATCTTGACTGTAATTTTGTTCGGAGTAGCTTCTGCAAGTCCTCTCAGAGAAAATATTCTCAACACCGTTCCACAAGTTTGATTTTAGGAATCACATAAAATGAAATTCATCAGTAGCCCATGTCAAATGGCCAATAGCTGCCATGTCTTGGTTATGCAGCCTTTATTGTTAGAGTGCAGTAAATGATGCTATCTGTCTCCGACTCAAGTTTAGAAGGCTAAACAGCTTTTATACAGCACTCACAAATTTGGACAGCAACAACTAGCTGCAGCGTTGCCATAGCAACAGCATCCGGCGCACTTTGCTCCTCATGGATACACATCCTCAAGCTGCCGCTGTGATTGGATGAGCGTTTCTTGGATGTCACTGGGGCAACCGAATGATGGGAATTTTAACACATGAACGGAAATGTAACCACTGAATTTCACTGGCTCCCTCCGTGTGGCATTCATACAGTCATAAGTGAGGTTTAGAGCGAGCGGATGCAGCCATTGGGCCGTTCGCACATCTCTCCAGCGGGGGAGGATCCGTTAGCTATTTTCCTTGGTACGGGAGCCGAGTGGGGACTGGCTGGTTACGCAGCGGCTGTGGGTCTCCACCCGAGAGTATGGCGGCTAGGATTGTATTGGTGAGCGAATAAGAAACGAAGACATGCCAGAGATGGTGAAAAAGAAACAAAGAGACGCAAGTTGTTTTCTGAAGTGTCGCAGTAGTAGTAGTTTATCCTGTTTTTCCTAGCCAGCCTCTAGATTGCACGTTTGCGACTGCAATCCATTCTAGGGTTAGCCCAGCTTTTTTTCCAATGTCTTCGATGGAGCAAGTTTGTTTTTTTATGATGCATAGAAGGGTGAGCTAAGCAGATGAAAACCCGTACTGTCCACCTCATCGGGCGATATTTTATTCCTCCTTGTGCACATTGTGGAAAATTGCAGTCCTTGGATGCACGTATAGTTATCAATGTCTGGCCTGCGTGGGGGAATTTCTACAATGAAATCCATCTTAGGGCACCGAGTCTTTGTGCTCTGCCATAGCTGAGCAGCGGCGAACAAGATTGTATTATTGACACCCGTTCAAAATGGGACACGAATGGTGAATGTAATTCGTGCGGAGATATTTTAGTTCGTTTCAATGACGCGCGGAGATTGATACCTTTCGGCAATCTCTTCATTTAATCCACGAGCAAGGGAGCAATGCGCGAGTATAAAGTGGTGGTCCTGGGCAGCGGAGGGGTCGGGAAATCCGCCCTCACTGTGCAGTTTGTCACCGGGACGTTCATTGAGAAGTACGACCCTACCATAGAGGATTTTTACCGCAAGGAGATCGAGGTAGATTCCTCACCCTCGGTTTTGGAGATCCTTGACACTGCTGGTACCGAGCAATTCGCTTCCATGCGGGACCTTTACATCAAAAACGGTCAAGGATTCATACTGGTCTACAGCCTTGTCAACCAGCAGAGCTTCCAAGACATAAAACCGATGAGGGATCAGATCATAAGAGTGAAAAGGTTGGTAAAACGATGCACAGGAAAAGAATAATGTCCACATTGCTCAGTGCTTCAGTATGGATGTATGTTATTTGTCATATAGGCTGAACTGCAGGCCCTGTAGTTTGAGGATGGGCCTAGGCCTGGTCTAAAAACTGTGCTTCAGTGGAGATGGTGTGCACCTTCAGGGCAGACTACAATACAACACCACATGTCTGTTCTATTTTGGTGTACCTGGTCTCACCCATATTGCTTTGAAGTCCTAGGTAGCCAAAATGCCCTCACACCGCAGCCCCAGCATCTCTAAAGTTTATTGTCTGTGATCTCCTCTATATACTTTTCTGTAAGCGGTTACATCTTTGTAATGTTATTTTCAAATAGTATTGAGTCATAACTGTACACACACACACATCCATCATGGACCAGCCTTAACTGTAGACATAGTAGATGTTGTCAGTAATAGCCAATGCTGCTGTTTGTTGCATGGACTGTCCACTGTACTTGGATGCTGCAACCCCTGTGAAACACACAGCCGAGGAATACCCAAGATTCAGTGCAACAGGGGCTCTGCAGAGAGGCCTGCTCCACGGCGACAGACCTCAAAAACACAGCAGAGAGCAGTGTAGGGTTTTTGGGAGCCGCTAAATATGGGGAGGGAAAAGCACACTGCACACTACCGTGTGGCCGGTTTCTGCAGAGGAGAAGCCATGTTTTTAATTAACAGGCACAAGCTGTTTGGAAAGAGCGGCACGGTCCAAAGCAGGAGTCAAGCGTGTGATTGTCTGATGTCTGAGCGCCGTTAGAGAGATGATCCAGATATGAGGTCACCACTGGGGGCTGCTGATTGATACATGGCAGAGGTTAACTGAGGCTGCTTGATTGTCCTAGGTGTTATTGGTATCCCTTAGCTCTAGATTAATATCCCATACACACACACATTCACAGGGAAAGATGACATGCCATTAATAAACACTTTTCCACTAACGGCCTAAATAGACAACAACATCATCACTGCCGATGGTTAAATTATGTGTGACTGTATGCGTTAGCCCAGCTCTTCTGTTTTGGGGGATCCTGGAGGATTCATGTGTAGTGGAGAGGCAGCATGCACTGGGCTGTGACAGTGTGGGTTCATCACTCATTCTAGGTGTCAGTGAATGTGCCACAGTGAATGCAGGGAGTCTAATGCGCTCCAGAGAGACAAGACTCCCCTCTGAGAAAGCCCTCAGCAAAGCACATTTACAGCAGAATAACTGCATCGCTTCAAAACTTAGGGCTCATGCTGGTTATCACTGTGGCTGATTATTTCAGATTGCACATAACCTACATAATGGCTCAGCATAAGGGTAATACAGTACTATAATATTATCAGCCTATTACCATTGTGGTAGTTTCCAGTTTGAATTCCATTCCATTATATAATCACCTGAAAATGAAACTGCTTCAAAGATTTTTATGGCTTTTATTTATTAATTTTGTTATTTTTTCTTGTTTGGCTGAAGTGTTTGTCAGTAATTGATTTTAGTATTGTTCCAATGGGCTTTGTAAACATTCACATAAATCTATGGCTGTGCCTGAAAGAATGAGGTCAGCATGTGTTTCCCCCATATGAGTAAGGATGGGGAAATGTATGTGAGCATCAAAGTATACTATTGTGTGTGTGTGTGTGTGTGTGTGTGTGTGTGTGTGTGTGTGTGTGTGTGTGTGTGTGAAAGAGAGACAGAGAGAGCATGTGCTGAGATTCTAGAGCGTTGTAATCAGGCACGACCGAGAGGACAGATGTTGTTTTGGACGCAAGTGAGCTTCCAAAGGTATGAGCAGAACCGTGTGAAATGGCAGGATCCCATAATAAGTGCATGATG